>JABUQX010016813.1:10000-12976 GCA_015478945.1 Trachelipus rathkii | reverse complement strand
CTTATAATATATATATATATATATATATATAATAATATAAAATTAATATAATAATAATATTATAGATATAATATATAATATAATATATATATAATTATATATATATTATATATAATATATATTAATATATATATATATATATTTATCATATATAAATTAGATATATAAATATATATAGTATTATATATATATTATTATATATATAATATATATAGTATATATATTATATATAGTATATATATATATAATATATATATATGATATATATATATAATAATAAATATATATATAAATATAATATTAATAATAAATAAAAATAATAATAGATATAATTATATATATACTAAATATATATATATATATATAATATATATTATATATATATACTAATAATTATAATTATATAATATATATATATATATTAATATATATATTATATATATATATATATATAATCAGGGTGGCATACAAAAAAATATACTTGTATTGTTACTCGGTTACTTAAAGTCTTATTTTTAGTACTTTGGTTACGTTGTTGTGGCTGAACAGCTATTAAAAAAACCGCACCTGATCATGTACCTTGCACTATATACTTGCCCACCTTTTGTAAGTTGAACCAAAATTTGCAAGAAGTCATATGGCAAAGTCTTTGGCAATTTCATTAAAACTTGCCAGTATTTTTTTTATTTTATTTAAATTTCCTACCGTGGTTGATAATATTCTTATATATGATTCTAAAATAATTTCCATTACGGAATATAAAATATAAGTATATATATATATATATTAATAGTATATATATATATATATATATTATATATATGATATTATATATATATTACTATATATTATATATATATTAATAATAATATATATATAATAAATAATTAGTATATATATTATTATAGTACATAGGCCGAGATCGTATTAATTGAATTTGAAGTTGCGTATCAATCATTTATTGGAGGATATATTCGAGGATTGGAGGAAGATTCAATAGTACCCTTATAATAAGGGTAAGGGATAAGACTAACTGTAAAGTATTTATAGGGGGACTTAGTTTTATTGAGTGTATGTAGAGAAGATATATGCTGGTATTTTGCTCGAAAATTCTTCGAGTGACTGAAGGACTGATGGTGAAGAACAAGGCTGCGTTTAAAGTGGTAGAGGATGTGTGGATCAAATCTTTACAATGAGACAAATGATTGGGAAAACGAGGGAGGAGAAGAATAAATTGTATTTAGGTTTTATGGATTTGCAGCTGGCATATGATAGGATCAATAGTGAAGCTCTTATGGCAGCTATTAGTATAATTTGTGGTTGGTGCGAAGCTTCTAATGGAATCAAAAGTATGCATGAAGAATATGAAGGAGTGTGTAAGAAATAGAAATGCAGCGAAAAGTGATTGGATTGAAATATTAATATTGAGAGTGAAGGCGAAGATGTGTTATGTCTCCTTTGTTATTCAATTTATATATGGATGAAGTTATGAAAGAATTAGAGGTGGGGGTGGCAGGGGATGGTGTTAGAATGATGATAATGGAAGGGAGTGGAGGGTTCCATACCTGTTATATGAGGATGATTTCATTTATATATATAATATAATATAATAATAATTATATATAATTTACAATATAATGCAAATTGTATATATGTAAATATATATTATATATATAAGAATATAATATTATATAATAATCATATATAATAGTATATATTATATTATATATATAATATATATATTATATATAAATATATATATATATATATATATATATATATATATATATATATATATACTAATATAATATATTATATATAATATATTATACATAATATATATATATATATATATATTAATATATTATATATATATATATATAATATATATATATATATAATGACATATAAATAGTATATATATAGATAATATAATATGATATATATATATATATATTCATATATAATATATTATATATATAAAATATATATTTATAATATATTAGTATATATAGGTTACTTTATGGATTTCAGCACCACAATAAAAAAGAATAGATGTAAAGTTGGTATTGCATATTCTATTATGCAGCAAGAACTGCCATTCAAGCCTTTTTTTTTTCTAAATGTAAAAATTCCAAAATTTCAAATTTGATTTTTATATTTAGCTTTTTCCGTGAAGGTTAAAAAAGTATAAAATATTAAATTTCAATGGAAATGGAAAACCATTTAAATATAAGAATTTAATGTAATGAAATTATTTTCCTAATAGTCGTAATATCAGTGTTGCTTGTAATATGTTTCAAAATTGAAATCTATATCATATTAATTTTAAACATGCAAAAAAACGTTCCAAATTCGTATCGATTTGTTGAATGATGTGGAGCAACATATTTTTGAAACTACATCCTTTCTCCAATTACGGTTCCAGGCCACATTTGATTTCCTAATATTCTTAATGAAAAGTTGTTATTAATAAGTTATTTTGTTACTCTTTCTTTATCCTTAATTCCTATTAAAAAATAAACAGCACGAAAACCGTAACGGTTTTCACTACAATTTTGTCATCATGAGTTTTTTCGGCTTGGTTTCCTCGGGCGAGCGAAGCGAGCCCTCTGCGCGTGCGTAGCACGTGCTCAGGGACAAGTCTTGCTCCGTTAGGAGCAAGCCAAAGGCTTGTTATATATGAAAATAAATTAACACTATTGCTTGATATGTACGTTCAATGTTTTGTGTACGAGTTCCTTTATCTTTGTCCCACAAAATTTTTTTTTTTAGAAGAGGCCACAATCCATATCTAAAAAAAACTACAACAGCTACCGGAAAAGGAATACATTGCTGGAAAGCGGGTATAAAGCTTATTACAGGAATGTAAAAAAAAAAAAAAGAAAGATAAAAAAAAAAAAAAAAAAAAAAAAAAAATCAAAACTACCAATAGCTACCAGGGAAAAAGGAATAATTTTTGAGACATCGCCTGCG
>JABUQX010016812.1:10000-53352 GCA_015478945.1 Trachelipus rathkii | reverse complement strand
AAAGAAAAATCCGAATAAACAGCTAAGCTTTACCAATTTTTAGATCTGAGATATAAAGCTGCTGCGATCAGGGAAAAGATATGGCCAAAAAAGTTAAGAGAAATTACTTTCCTTAATGTTAAATGAAAATGTCAAAGGGTGATATAGAAACATGTGAATTTTCGCCTAGTTATATATACTATATTATATAATATTATATATATATATATATATATATATATATATTAATAGTAGGATATTATATATATATAGTATATAATATATATATATAATATAATATATATATAGTTTTAATCATTAGCGCAAGAGGAACAATACAATACCCTTTGAGTATATATAATTATATATATATATTATATATATATATATATTATATATATATATATATATATTATATATATATATATATATAAATATATAATATATATAATATTATATATATATATAAATATAATATATATATATTTTTAATCATTAAAATACTTGCAACAATAAATTACATTTTCAAGACCTCGTATAACTTAAAATTTAAAATTTTCAGCAACCTAACATATCTCAACACACATCTTTGTGGGATGCTGTTCTTGCAGACTCTGAGGATTCAGAAGCTAGTTCAGGACTATGTCCAAATTTAAATGAATCTGCGCTCATTGAACTGAATAAATATATTAAAATGAAAAAAATTGACATCAACGAGGCCCCTCTTGCCTTCTGGAAGGCAAACAAGAATGATCTTCCTATATTGGCAGGACTGGCAAAAGTATTTTTATGCCCACCAGCAAGCTCCAGTGCTAGTGAAAGAGAATTCAAGGTAGGGAAACTAATCCAAAAAAGACAGAATTCAGTTATTGCCAAAGAATGTTGAAGTTTTATTATTTTTAAAATATAATCTTAGGGCAGTATCATATTCAACTTCCCTTCCCTCTGTTCCTGAAGGTTTTTCTTTTCCAAATTCAAAAATTTATGATGTAGGTGCTACTCATGAAGATTTTCATAGTGATTTTGATTAATGAATTAATTACTTGCAGGATTTTTATGTTGTATATTTATATTTTGCATCAATTTATAACAAAGGAGTAATGGAATTAAAATATATTTTTTTATTTTTGTTTGATTTAACCCTCTATTGTTTAGTGTAAATTTACAGTTAACCCAGGTAGAAAACCCCGGTTTTGCCTGATTTTTAGCAGGGCCGGGGTCACTAAAAATGGCCAGGGCCCCGGTCGGTTCCTAATTTAGTTTGACTGGGACAGTCTTTATAGGCCCATGTGGCTTCTCACTGTCTTCCTAGTTAATTTGTACTGTGAAAGATATTGATAAGCCCTAGGGTACTGTATGGGGTTTGCATGAACATGTTGTTACTCTGAGTGGGACAATCTCAATAGCCCCATGTTGCTTCTTACTGTCTCTATACTACTAATGTTTCAATAAACACATTAAATAATGTTTTTAACATAAAGCTTAATACTCCTCAATATATATATATATACTTATAATTTCTAAATACTATCCTGATACTCATATAGTTAAAGAATTTTCAACATTCTAGCCTAATTCTAATGATTTGGCCTACATTAGAAATTCACATTAATTCAGAAATTATGCACATTTCATAATTGGGGACCTACACCAAACAAAATTAGATGTTTTGTAGGCAACTTGCATATTAAGTTAGCTGATACATTAATTTTTTTATTTTTATTATTATTATTATATTATTATTATTATTATTATTATTATTATTATTATTATTATTATTATTATTATTATTATTATTATTGAGGCAATATTATCTTCCGTTATGGATAGCCTAAGCTGGAAGAAATACCATTTGTTAACTCCTAATGTACATGTTTACGAAGTGTGAGATAGTTTAATTTTGTACCTGGTATATAGTGTGATCGTTTAGCAATAGCATCTTCATTATCAATATCGAGTGGTCTTTTTCTAGAATCTGGAGTAGCGGGAGATTGAACTCCATCGTCCATTTTGGTCTCGTCTTGATCCATAGCTACTAATTACGTCACAACCATTGCTCTGTCCTTACAACCAATAACAAACAATAAAGCTGCATTCTTGCTGCACTCTAAAGATTTCATTTTATCTACAGTATTGTACAGTAATCTAATATTATGATTGTACTTTAACTTTAAGTCTTTAACCTTCTTTCAAACAAGAAATTTAATTTTTATATTAATATTATTTAATGCACATTATTTTCGTATTTGTTTGGATTAGAGCGATTAACTGCATTTATTCCTAATTAATACTTGAAACTCGAAATGCATTTTATCAATCAGCGGGAAAAAATGGGGAAAGCAAATTAAAAAAATTATAACAGTCATTTTCCATTCATGTGTCAAGTGCTATCTTTAATGAAAATGAGTTTAAGCAAATTTTATATTGTTATATATGTTTAAATTATAACCCATAAAATAATTTTTCTATTAAAATTATTTGAAATATAAATGTAATTAAAACATATATAAAAAAATCATCTTAAATCCATTTTTAACAAGGATATCACTGGGCACATGAAACAGAAAAGCTTCATTAAGCATCATAAAATCTTTAAAATATCATATATAAATTCGTGAAACAAGGCTGCACATCAATGAACGCGCCTAAAAGTTGCATGATAAATAATCAAAGAAATATATTGGAAAAATACTACACTAAAAACTGAACATGCAGATATTCATATGATGCAACATAATTCATGGTACGATTTAAACCATAATTTATTTTTTTGTATTTATTTATTTTATATTTTTTGCCAAAACATTAATGAAATTGTTAGTTTTAGTTACATGTTAGCATATTTTCCAATACTCATGGGTCGGGGGAAAGGGAAACTCTTTACTCAGGACAAATATTTGTGTGCTTGGTATTTTTTTTTTTTTTTTTTTTTTTGTGGCAGATGCATTGCATACGAACATTCGTATACACCGAACTCTACCTTCCTTACTCCAACCCGCGAGTGATATGGAATGTGCTAATTTGTAACTAGAAATAGCAATTTGCCAATATTAATTTTTGCTGTAAATAAGAAAAAATAAATTAATTTTTATTTGCCAATATTAATTTTTGCTGTAAATAAGAAAAATTAAATTTTTTTTAAAAAAAATTTATTTATTTAAATCGTATCAAAATGATAATTATTCTTTTAAAATTATATTTTCTATTTATTTTCAGATATTTTAGATACATTTTCCTATATCTTTCGCTACCCAATTCGGACCCTCATTTCTTTTCAAGCACAGACTGTATATATCCTAATTAGCAGTGGCGGCTCTAGACTTTGAGGGGCCCTGGGCTGCAATGGCAGCCCTAGGCTTAGCGGGGTCCTGGGCGGTGTTTTCGTAAAAAACATACACAAGTATATAAAAGTATTAAAATCTGAACATTTTATTCATACTTTGAAAATAAACTATTTAATAATATATATATATATATATATATAATATATATATATATATCATTATATATATATATATATATAATATATATATATATATATATATATATATATTATAGTATAACCTCTATAAAACTAACTACACCTAAATACCACACAAAAACACCACCAAAATAACCACTTCATACAATACAATATCACACACAATCACATACACCCACTCCAAATACCCCACAATAAACAACCACCAACCATAATGAACAACTAAACTAACACAACAAGTATAGTATATATATAATTATAGCTGCGTTTCCCGAAGCACGAGTGCAGCCCGTGTGCAGCCCGTGTGGCCAAACAGGCGCATATGCATCGTTTCCAGGAGCCCGTTTGCGCACTTCTACGTCACAGTAAGGGTCCTAGTCAGGCGCCCGTCGTTACATTCTCGATTTCGGATATAATAAACGGGCTGGCTGCGAGAAGAATACTTTGTTTACAAACAAAAAATCTTTACAAAAACATGTGTCGGAAATGGCTTGCCAAAAGTTGTTTAATATTTAAGTTAACTTTTATATAAGAGACTATATATTGTAATCATTTCATAAAAATAGATTCATATAAGTTTCCGTATAAAAGATATTGTTTTACAATTGTCAGCTGATTCCTGTTCTCTGACTGGTTAATGTAATCCAAATTGATCTTGTTCTTCCGATTGGCTAAATTTAATTTTTTTCAATTCGACAAAGCGTTTCCGAGTCGATTTTGCACACGGCCTGCACTCGGGCTTCGGGGAAGCGATCTTTTATATATATATTATATAACTTATATATATATATATATATATATATATATATAATAAATATATATATATATATATTATATATATATATATATATATTATATATATATATATATTATATATATATATATATATATTATAATATAATATATATATATATATAGTATATATATATATATATATATATATATATATATTGCCCAGCTCATGCGATATGGGGCGTTAAATCTGTTAGCCTCTGCATGCGCGTGAGGCGCTCATAAGGCGCGGGGCCCAGGGCGATTGCCCAGGTCGCCCTGCCCTGGAGCCGCCACTGCTAATTAGGCTTATTTCTCATAATTGATGGAATAACATCTAGAAAAGGGCGCCATGACAGTCGAAATGGTGCTACGCTAGTGCTTCAATGATCATTGAAAATTATTTGTGAAAGTGTAAACACCTTTCCAGAAGTCGATTTTTTTTTTAGAGCTATCCACTTCCTTAAGAAAGTGTCTTGAATGATAGGTTTTTGCTAAATGAAGCTAATAGTTAGGATTTTCAATGAGACTTTTTATATTTGCTATTGGTAAAAAAAAATCCTTTCTCAGCACCAAAAAGTCTTAGACCGTTTTCGTTTTTTTCATTTGTGCTTACGCTCGATAAAAAATGCTTACCCAGTTTTAACACAAACTTCTTTTCTATAAAAGTTACTTTTATTTACAAACAATTGGAATCAGCTGTTGTGATGGAGCACGTATATTTGGAATAATCAGAAATAAAAATAAAATGGTTTATAATGCAAATAGTTGATCTACTATTGTGATGGAGCTTATGGATTTGGAAGAAATTAAATTTAAAACTGATTTTATTGAATGAAACATTCATCAATTCAAACGGGCTTACAACGCCGCCATCTTGTTTGTTTTTATTTTTTCATAAGAATGTTGCTCTAAATTCAGGACAAGCACAGAGATGGTAATAGCAACACTATATAGAGAATGAAGGAAATTCCTCACGTTAATGGTGAGCGATATTCTTAACGATTTTGCGTTATTAAGGTCGTTTTTACACAAACGAACGCAAAACATCACAGCATTTCTTACATTTCGTAAACATAAATGCAAAAACGAAAACGGCTTTATGATTATATATCAATGAGTTCATGCGTAAAATTATAAATTGAAAAATTCCAACGGGTTACTTTCAGAGGGAACATTATTTATTTATCACTCCTTATGAAATCAATCAAATAAACGACAAATATTTGTCATATTTTAAAAAATTCAGATGACAGAGTAAATTCGGGAATAGTTTTAGTCTTAGAGTAAAGACTTTCCTGCATTATTTTGTACGAGCAAAATCGTTAAGAAGATAAGGAATTAAGGAAGACATTTTAAAAAGTCTTAAATACTATAACATTACTGTCACGTTAAAATATTTCTTTATTATGAAATGCAACCTATAATAGTATATCAAAGAGGAGTTACCGAAAAATTTTAGAAAATTTTCAAATAATTAGAAAATAGAAACTATTCACATCCTTTGAAAATCAATTTATATATTAAATTGATTATTAACATACTTAAATACTTAAATCTATATTATAAATTTAAAATATTGCTACTGTATTTTCCTCTAAAAATACCAGCATTACAAAGTGAACATCATTTAAATCAGTTCGTTTGAGTTTAAGATTTTTTTTTTTATGTGTTGTGTGTGTGTGCGTGTGTGTGTACGTTAGGTGTAGCGACGGGTGTGTGTGTTAGGGTGTAGGTGTTGGTAGGTGTTGATGAAAAAAAAACCTGTGTTGTGAAAAACAGACGTTCACTGTTGAAACTTGGAGAGAGTCGGCGTGTTGTACTAGAGTGGAATTAAGTCCAGCACAGCTTTTCATGAAAAAAAAATGGATACTGATGACTTTCTCATTTATGACACGAAATCCCATATTGACTAATTCCTAAGTCCTCCTGTTTTTCTTTCACTGAGGTACGGTTGCCCAGAAAGTGCGTGTTATAAACATGGTTTTAAAAAAGTCTTGTGCAATATTTAGGAGTTTTTGCAAGAAATAATCAACATGAGAGAAATCTCAAGTTAAAAAGTGATTTTAGATGATTCACATCAAAAAAAAAAATTTAATACTAAAAGGATAAATAGGTAAAATAAAAAAAAAAAAAATAAAAAACAATAAAATAAAAATAAAAATAATCTCTACTGTTAAAAGATATTTTTTATATAATGTATGATATACCTTATATAATATATATTATGTTTGTTTTAATATATATATATATATATATAACTATATATAAATATTTATATATATATATATATATAATATATATAAACAAAAATGTGTGCTGAAAGCCCCACCCCACAACCGCCCTATACTAATATTATATATTATATATATATAATATATTATATAGGCATTTCATATAGCTATATATTATATACTTAATGGTATATATATAGTATATATATATATATATATATTATACTAATATATTATATATATATACAGTATATATACTCATATATAATATATATATATAATAATCATATATACTATAACCAATACTATATATATATATATATATATATATATATATACTAATCATTATATATATATAGTATAGTGAGTATACTATATATATACTATACATTATATATAAATACTATATAATATATACTATATATTATATATATATATATAAAACTATAGGTATATATATATATATATATATATATACATAATATATATATAAAAGTATATATAATATAATATAAAACTATAATATATATATATATATATAATATAAATAAATATATATATATTATAATTGTTAGGAATATTTATTTTTGTATTAAACCTTCCTATTTTGCTATTAACTATTTCTTTTAAAGTAGGGGATTTTAAAAATGGTACAAAAACAATTAGTGATATTTCCTCTGCTCTTCAATTCCAGTATATTTATTTATACCACTATGGTTTGGAGACTATAATTTGGCCTTTGGCTAAGACAAAATTGTTGTTTAAGGCAACAGCCAAAGTATATTTTCTGAAAATAAATGAAAGAGAGGACTGAGGTCAGAGGTGTTTGAGACTACGCTTAAGAGTTAAAAATGTACTGTGCGCTGATAACAGTGTATTATTTTTATAAAGTTCTCTACTCTAGCCAGTGGAAAATAACCTAAGCTATATTTATGTTTATAGTTTGTACATGTGGATAGGCTCGATCAATCTTACCTTATTAAAGATAGAAGTATACGGCTTGGGTCCAAGGCTTGAATTGTTGGCTAGGTTTCTATGATTGCCAGCAGCCCCTAACTCATTAATAACCGACTTCCTAGAAAAGGGCTGATTGTTACGTATTCTATCATATTCTATATTTATTCTAATCTTTAATGAAATTCTTTATCGCCCTAACCTTGGTTTAAGTTTGGTGCAAACCACTTTTCACGTTAGCTAAATATTATTTTTTGATAGTCTTTAAGCTTTGAACTGTTGACTGCCGATACTGCATATACTAATAAAGCCTCTTCACTAAAAAGGCCGCCACATCCAAGTAATCTTAGGAAAACATAAAATTACTCAAGCTACATCACTCACCACCATCTTAGGTAGAAGTTGTCACTTATTGATTTTTAAACTTTTAAACTTTTAGTTATTAAGCTATTTACTTTTTTCTGTAATTGAAAAGACGTCTCAATTTGGGAAACTGTTCAACAAGTTAGTGATGTTAATATAATCTGCAAAAGAAAAATTATTAGGGTTTACAAGAAACCATGAGCGGCTATTTCAGATTATTCTATTAGGCTTATGTGCTTTTGAATTTATTTCCTATTACTCACCTACACCTCACTCTCTCACACTCGTTTCCTTGTTACTTGGAGTCGTGAATATGCCTCTAATTAAATTTGAATTAACCGATGTGAAGATTATAATCATCCATTAGTTTCAAATTTATGGCTTTTGCAATATGGAAATTATGATACAACCCAATACTCTAAGCAACAAAGTCTGTTCACAATCAATTGAAATTTAATTTTTTCAAAAAACATTGTCTAGCTATAAGTTTGTTACAAGTAGCTAAAAGTCCAAGTGCCTTCCACAAACGAAATAGAGTTTTGTGTGCACATTTATTGTGCTAAATTCAGATGCTCCAATAACTAAATATCTGTTTCATGATACGAATTAAAATTTATTTTCATTAAAGCTAAAATTGGAATAAAGTCTGAGAATGATGAGAATCTGATTAGGCTTTCTGTTTCTACTAAATTACACGCTTCAGAATTGGGGCTCTGCAATATAATGCCTGATTTAATATTATTTGAGTTGCCACCAGCTAATGATAGTTTTACCTTAGTTAGTGCAGGGCATTATTCATCTCATATCGGGGAGTGTATTGAAACCAACTAAAATAAATGGGAATAAGTGCCTATATGTACAACCAAATTTTAGGGCGGGGTGGAAAATGACAAATAGCTTCTTCTCGATGAGTCTTATACAAGGCCTGCACTGTGAATTTGTGATAATCCTGTGCCCTCTTATGAGTTTATTATGTATGCTTATGCTTGTAATAACTTTGCATTATTGAGTTTCCTAATGAAAAAAATTTCCCCGTTCAATTACTGGTTTGAACATGGTTGCCACAATTCGTGCTATTCCTTTTTTTCTATCTCTCTAAGGTTTTCTACAACATAATTTTTAATACACAAAAATGGTTTTAAAAGCTAAAATCTTAACTTTTAAAATTTTTATTTGACTTTACATTTTATTTAGCCGCATTCTTGAAAAAAAAAAAAATACTTTATTTACTTTGACCTCTGTTTGGTCTTTTGATAGTTAAAAATTTTTTTTTTCATTTTTGCTTTGAACTTCAAATTCTGGAGTTTGAACTGGTTGCACAACAGTGCTAGATTATACTCCTATTCTCCCCTTTTTTTTGGCCTCTGGTTTTACAAAGGTGCTTTTATACTGTTTACAAACAGTAGGTTATCTTATAATGCTAAAATCTTATGTAAATTTGCTTAAGCATTGCAGTATTAAATTGCATTTATGCAAAAAAAATGTTTTTCCTAATAATTAAAAATTAGATCTCGAACTGTGTCCTTGCTCATTACCTATTTGTGAGAATTATTATGCATTGTATATCTGAAACAACAGGATAAGCTTGAACTCTTGCTTAGACTTGATTACTTAATACTTTTAAGTTGGATCTCATGCGATATGAGGTATTTACATTTAAATCCTTACTAAAATATCTGGCATTCATGCTGGTGACTTAGTTGCTTTAGTATATATTTAGCATGTTGGCTCTGGATGAACAAATTGTTTTAAACAATTGAGCTCTACAATTTTGAACACTGAGGCTCCCTTAATTTAGACCTCAGCACAATTGCTTTTAGCGGCAGAGATTAGTATCAGGGAATATTTATTCTATAGTCATTAAAACCCTTCCTTATTTTGCCTATATAACACTATTTTCTTTTGCAGTAGAGAGATTATTTAAACATGGTTACAAAAAATTAAGGATATTTCTTGTCTCTCTATGTATTTACACTATGGATATCGAGAGAACTCTAAAATTATGGCTTTGGACCATAAAAATTGTTGGATTAGGCAACAGGCCCGAATTTATGTTTTTGAAAAAATAACATGGAAAGAGAACTGAGGTCAGAGGTTTTGAGCACGCTTAGAGTTAAAAATGTACACATTTGTGATTATTCAGTGTATTAATTTATTAAAGTTCTCTATTTGCCAGAAAAATAACTAAGTATATATTTATGTTTTATAGTTGTAAGTGGATAGGCTCGGATCAATCTTTACCTATTAAAGAGATTGAGTATACGCTTGTCCAAGCTTGAATTGTGCTAGGTTTCTATGATGCCAAGCTAGCCTTAAACTCTTTATATTCCGACTTTAGCAGGCTGGTTGTTAGGTATTCTATCTATTCTATTTTATTCTAATCACCTCTAACTTTATCGCCCTATCCTTGGTTTAAGTTTGGTACAAACCACTGTTAGTAAGTAATAGATTTTTTTAGCCTAAAGAGAGTAAATATTATTGATCATATATTGATTATATATTGATAAATTAAGTTAAGTATTTGTGTACAAATATATCCGAAAGTATAAATGGTTGATAGTGGGAATATAATAAAACTTAGATTATTAGAATAATTAATAACCCTCCCGCTCTCGAACCAGCTTTGTAATTCTTCGTTTATCCGCAGTCAATATAATAAATTCTTGTAATTGAAATAACTCTGTGATTTAGGAGTATAATAAGATATATCCAAATTATTTATTAAGCATACAGTATTAAATTCTTAGTAGATTCTGTGCTAATTGAAATTTTCTTTGTTTTCTCTGTTTCTCTTTTGTATTAAAGACAATATTTCTTTGTAAGATATGCTGATAAAATCTGTAGTTTCTAAGGTTTATATTTCTGTAATGATATAATCATAGTAAATTCTATATCGTGTTTAAGAGATTTAATTCGTTAACTTGTAGTATTTAAATTTAATTCAGATTGTAGACTTAACTTCTTAATTGAACTCTGATTCCGTGGTTTGGATCTATATATTTGCTTCTCTGAGTTATTGTTCTCTTGCCCTTACTATATTAAAGGAAACTTTATAATTACATTCTTTGTATATTAACAGTCACATTAATTAGAGGTGAGAACTGAAAATATCTGTGGCTTTAATTAAATAGACATATAGTAATATATATTAATATAATTGAAAAAAATATAAGATTTAATAATAAGTATAATACTTAGTATATGAATGTGAATAATAGTAAATATATATTATATATATGATAGATAAATATAAGATATAAGATATATAAAGATATAAATAGAGATATATATGTAATTAATTTAGTTAGATATATAATATATTTATAACAATGTTATTATATATATATATTATATATATATATATATAATATATAGTATATATATATAGTAGGAATTATGTATAGAAATATTACTAGAACTATTCAATATAAACAATGTTATAATTACGGGACCAACATTCTTAGTGTGTTAAGAGCCTCGTTAACAAAGAATAAAGGATAACCAATATGAAGAAATTTGAAGAAAACATTAAATTGAAATTTCGTGGAGAAATCAAACGTCGTCCTCTCGCAAGAATGAAAACATTATTAATAAAAGAGAAGAAGAAAGATTTTTTGATATCTTATAACGAGGGCAGAAGAAAAGGGAAGATCAATCGAGAGGGACCAGGGTAGGGGATTTTTTGGATTTTTTGAGAATCAGTGAACTGTCACACAGAGAGCGATATGTGATAATTTTAAACAACACTTTCTATGTTTATAGTTCGATTAAGTTTTATTACTCTCCTAACAGCTATTAGACACCATCCTATATACCAAGAGATTACAAAGTGCAATACACTAGGGCTTATAGTGTCAATGGGGACAGCAAATGCAGAAACAGCGGACAAAGACGAACAAGAGAGAAGTCGTGCTATTAGTGTAATAATGATAAAGATAATGATTACGTAATATGCAAGAAAGTAACCACACCCACCTTGTATTAGAGGCCATGATCTAATTTGTTATGGAAATTTTTATAATAGTAGAAATTTGTGAACACAGCAGTTGTAGAGTAGCCTATGCTATGATATTATATTCGTGGGCGATTAATTTTAATTTACTAATTGAGAATTAAAATCACTTAAATATTAGAAAAAAAAATTAAAAAAGTTATATATAGTAAAAGGAAGATTAGAGAAAAAAAAAATGGCGACAAAAGAACAGTCAAGACATCTACGATGCGCAGATCGATTTTGCTCGACGCAAAGACATCAAGTGCATACACTGACGCTCAATCCAGGTCTTGCATATAAAAATCACACTTCGATTATGTTTTCTCGCGCCGCTTGGCCATCCCTGATTCTGCTCTCACGTACTCTCTATCTCTGGTCTGTGACGCGAGCGCCTAACATTTGTTCTCTTCAGGAAAATGCGCTTAATATTTTTATTTTTTTAGTTTAAATTGTTAATTTACAAATAAATCAAATTTGACCATTTAAGTTGGGACCATAGATGTGTTATTGACTCACTCTCATCAAATATATATTATAAATAACAGCAACTCAAACACCGTGTCTTCTGTAGATACTCTCTTGGCTTCTCAACACAACAGAAAAAATGACAGACGCCGCACTGCGTCTGAGACGTAGGGAGCTCCCTGCTCGCGCGTCGGCGCGCCGTATAATGTCAAAAAACCTGATCAAGCTGCCTACTCGTTGCGTATTCTGCGCTGCGCGTGATTCATCTACATCTTTCGTTAAAACATATCCAAAGAAGAAATATAATAAATCGCACACGGAATAGCATCGTCGCGCAGTATGAATATCTTACTCTCGTCCTTCGTCCTCGTGCTCTCTTCGTCCTTTCTCGCTCGCGCTCTCGTCCTCTTCGCGTCTCGCTTCCGCTCTTCTCATCTCTACTACTTCTCTTCTCGCGGTAAATCAGTATCTGGATATAAGAGTCACGAGAGGTAGGAAAGGGAATAACATTAAAATAGTAGATTGCATACTTACATGTCGGATAAAACGCTCTCTCACAGTAGTAGGGAAACCACTCACTAAAGAGAGGTACGATGTAGCACGCAACACAAGGTATTTAACTAAATCACACATGTACCTAGAGGTGAAGTCAAGCAATGGGGTAGTAAGTGTGGAAGAAGTACGGAATAATATAACCTCATATAAATAGACGCGTTGAGGGTATTAGTATAAGATAAATAAAGGTATAGTCCTACACCAAAGAATGCGCTGATAAAATCAATCTCAACTCAGATAAAGATAAAAGACCACAATAAGTAAGGTAATAATAGGGTGAGGAGCGAAGAAAACGTTAAGTGGTGGAAAAGTTATAGTAGTGAAAAAGATGAGGAAGCAAGTGTAGTGTGGTAAGGAATGTAAGCACATAAGAAATAAAGAGATTACAGGTGTAAGTGGGACCAGATATATACAGTGAACTAATAAATAGAGAAAGAATGAGAGAAAGAGAGAATATATATATAGAGTATATAGATATTATAAAAATAATATAGATATATAATTAGAAAAAAATATATATATATCTATAGATGATAATATAATATGGTAATAGAGTAGATGAAGAGATAGGCTATTATGATATAAATAGTGAAGAAATGTAGTAAATATACTCACCTCACGGAAAAACATAAATCAGTGGCGCGCGCCGGTATAGAATAGCGTGAAAAAAAGCGTATAGAGGCTCACTAACCAAAAGCTGTCTGCGCCAAAGAATTAACGCGTTAACACGTCTGCTAAACTCGACGTCACATATAACCTCGTAATTTCTTTAGGAGGGAGGGGAGTGACGGCGTGGTCAAAGGAAAGGAGGGAAGGAAAGTGTGAAGCGTCAGCGAAGAGTGTGGCGAGCATGAATAACAACATATGAACTATGGGTCTAAGAGCGAGCGGTGTTAAAACAGTATACAAAAAGAGACGGAGGATAACGGAAAACACTAGACTCATCCACCACGAGTTAAGGAAATGATTTTTTCCTACACGTCACGTTTAAATCACATAGATAAACAAATTGATATGTAAGTCGGATGTGTCTATGAACATACTGTTCATATATATAGAATTTTACGGCCAAATTGTATGAGAGATATCACTGATGTGTCACAAAGACAAATCAAAGCACTTTTTTATCACCACATAATTTAGACTAAAAGCGCGTACATACTCACAAATGGACTCAGAAAGATGTGCGTGTAACGATTCATACGACGTTATATGTCCCGTATGTAAAGCACACGTATAAATAGACCGTGTGGTCTATACTGTCGACCGGTATAGTGCGTTATGTTCTCTACGTTAGCTTACATCAAGACTCACTAGAATGGAAGATACACACACGACAGGAGAGTGTTCCACATCACTCAAAGCTGCTTCGAGCGGACCGGTATTCAGAAGTCAATATAAACATCGTGTCAAAAAGAGTGTACTACAGTCAACAGTGGTGGTGGAGGATAGAATGGGAAAAACGGGAGATTATAGCGTTCAACTGTAGGTTAATTGACGGACATATGTTGAAAACGATCACCTCGAATGAGCTAGGCATCAATAAGACTGTATGAATAAACACTCTTCATCACAATCAGAACGTCAGGGCACCACCATAATCTCCTCGTATTAAAACTCACGCTCACAAACTTGCATAATCCATCTCAATTATTCTCACGAATATCTCAGTACGTGAGCTACAGCAGTGATTACACGTAAGAAGAAGGAATACTCTCACATATTCCACACAGATGACACAAATTTAGATGTGTAGTATCACAAGCAACAGACAGCTCACAACAAAACGGCCGCTATTGACGAATATCTCCAGAGACGCAGGCCCAGTGGTCTGACGGACGCAAAAAGTGAAAAGAGTCATGGTACAGAGTGTTATATGACATGTAAACAGATTACAGAGAGGGGAGAGCGGGGTATGTTCAAAGTTAAATGTCAGTAGCCCCATTCCGGATAATGATATAGGAGAGCAAACATCACACAAGATGAAATCCAAGTCTCTCACACAAGGCACGATTGGGTGTAACACAGATCCCGAGCTCCCGATATAATGGACAGCGCAACAGTGCAGGTAAGATTCGAATTCTGATGGCGTTGTCAAACTGCACTGCGCGCATAAAGTACCCAGAATACTGGGCAGCGCGCCATAGAAGAAGATGCGCCAATGGCCGATGTACCACACAGTACTGGGGAAAGCACGTGGAGAGGGCGACACAACCACTATAGAGCACAATATCTAAAGGTCGCTCTATTGCGTAGCTCATGAGACATTGGCAACACAATGACCAACCAGAAGCGATCTACTCGATGCGAAGTTAATTTATGCACGAATGCACACACAAGCTCACGCGTGGCGCACGTAGATGTAAACACATCACACACCACAATGTGGAGGACGAGAGAGTCGTCAGTAACCAAGACTATGACAATATAAAGAGAGGTAATTACCCGCGTTCGATCTGAAGGCTTAAAGTAATCTCGCAGGGAAAAAAACCTGATATGAGCTCAATCGCTCAGCTATAATCAAGCAGTAGCGCGGAGCACCCTCGCAATAACGCGCTTGAGCGCTTCTGCCGCCAAAAAGGAAAAGGTCTATCAGACAGAGCTCCATGGATAAACGACCAAAAAGAGGAAGGGAGGGACGGACGAGGCGCGAGTGAGAAACCTCCACTCGTGCCCCAGACAGACGAGAAGTGTAATACGGCGCTCTCGCGAGGAGATCACAGTATAATCGAAGATATAAATACATGACTCATGATTTCAAAGTGCGGGAGTGTCTAGAACTAGACAACGACTAGGCGCAGACACTAGACTGGACAATTCATTCACACCCTGTAGACGTGATAAGGGGATGGGGACTCACAGTCGCTAAAACGACATACACGAGATCATCACACAGATACACAATATATGCTTGCATACGACGCGATCAAAGCCGTGAGCACAGCGACAAAGAGAGAAAACCGTGAAGGCACATCAGTATTCCGCCTCCGAGCTTTAAGAAAGCTACGTTGGCTCACACGACAAGCTGACCTAACGTCATAGTATCGCGACTCGCGTGTGGGCTATAAATAAGAGACATGGGCTCTCATCGGCGATTGAGACATGCACCTCTCCACCACCCAGTTCTAGTGTTGCACACTAGAACTAAGTTCTAGTGAACATCTGCGTCACGCAGAGAGCCGAGTTTCTTCGAGGACTATGAAGAACGAGGCCCAGATACACTGGATCTATCACCAGAGCGGATCGATGTACAGTCACTTTGGACACGGGTCCTTTACTTTTGGCATCATTTTACAAAAACAGTCCATAGTTGAGCCAAAATTTGACCAATATAATGACATCGGCGTAAATGTTTTTGCCTGTTCAATGGATTGAGATTCAACATTGGAAATACACACTGAAGAGAATATAAGCACGTGATTGGAACCGTAGAATGTATAACACAGTCACACTTTGAAGGCACATGAATGTTGATAGAAACGAACAGATAAAAGCTTTACGCTCACAGGTAGACTCGCCATTGTCAGTATGTGGGAGGCGTACTACGCATTACTATAGAGTAAACAATCATCATCTAGAACGCGTATGACGCATTGCGCCTTTAATAGGTCAGACCATCATATACACTCGTTCTGCGCGATAAATTGATGCAATATTCAGAAACTAATATGCATAATTTACTCTTATACTTTAGAATGCTATTTGAATTGAATGCTGTATGCACTCACACTCTCACTCACACCTCTATGTACTGTTATAATAAAAGAAGCATTAAGATAGCTGTGGAGTGGACATTTCTTTACAGTAGTAGTGTACCCATAGGTATAGATTTGAAGTGTAGTGAAAATTATGACTATTAAGAGATGGTGACCGGCTGCGTAGTAAGTATACTAGAACACAAAGGGTGCTATTGACACGGCGATTATTCTGGTCACGGTGCGTAAAAGACGAGACACCAAAAGTAAATAAGTAATGACTAATAGTATAAAAATAAAAGAGTTAAAATAATTTATGTTCAAAATGTAAATATTTCGGAAAGGTCAAGAATAAGTACTATTAAGAATATTGGTAGAAAATAACTGAAGATATATATTATAAAATACAGATATAAATATAAAGAAAGAAAATTTTCAATAGGTGAAATTAGAATATACAATTAATATACAGATATGATTAAATTTATACATATAGTTTTAAAATATTTTCTAAAAATATATAATGTGTGTGGGTGAAGTGAGACGTCGGTGTGGGCACCGCGGCCGGAGTGGTACGCAAAAATACACAAAGGGAGGACTAAAAGCACAGAGAGGAGAACTACGAATTAACATACGTTAGCAAGACAAATCTTAATACGTGTAACTGTCACCGAATTAAGACGAATTAAAGAAATGGCGCGAAGAACTGGAATATGACAAACGTGCTTTCATCATGTGGTCATGTTCCATAACGTCGGTATGAGATTTTTGTTTGACAAGACCTGATAAGTAATTATGTAGTAATACAGACACAGAAATCGAACACGTGCATTACCAAAACGATCAAGGCACAGAAAATGCCGGTAGGATAAACCACTTACGAAATCACTTGCGAAAACACCCGGGCGCAAAAATCCAAAACAACAAACACTTCGAGCCCGACAAAAAGCATGAGGAAAAACACATGCAAAACACCGTAATTCCAGACAGAAACCGTCCTACAATGAAAGTAAAATATACGATTTTAAAATGTAATTAAACGATACGTTAACTTATCTCATTAGACGGTAGACACCTCACCCTTTGAATATATAAATATATGAAATAATAATTATATATGAAATATAAAATAATATAATAATAATATATATATAAATAATATAGATATAAGATATATATTTAGAAGAATATAAATATAAAAATATAGAGATATAGATATATAAAGAATATATATATAAAGTACAATAAAATAATATAGAGAAAATATTAATATATAAATATATGATATATAATATATAGAAATATTAAATAATAAAGATATTAATATTATAAAATAATAATATAATAATAATGCAGGATTAGGCAAACTACATATTGTCAAGTACAAGTACAAGTACTACTAGAATTATTATCAAGTACATAAGTACTATTAAAATATTATTATCATAAGTACGAAGTTACAAGATACAAGTGAACATTAGTAATCATAAGTTTACAAGCGCTTACAGTAGTATAACATGTACTTTAAGAAAAGAACTTAGTAAGTAAATTATAGATGAATAATATTAATATATAAAATAAATAATAATGAGAAAATATATATAGATTAGATATATAGATAGATGATATAAATGATATATAAATAAATTATAATAATAATATATAATAGAATATATATATATATAGTAATTATATAAAAGAATATATGAATATATATATATAAGGATATAGTATATATAAGTATATCAATCTCCACACCTATCTCTCACCACGAACTGGAGAGGTAAAGTAGAGTGCTAAGAGTGCGAGTAAAATGCACCACGGAAAACAGAAAAGTAGTTAAAGATATAAAACAAAGTCGAATAAGAAAAGACCACAAAGCTATTACCACCCCCTTTAAGATTATAACCTTTAGTGAGAACTCATTGACGCAGTCAGAAAAAATCCACCCTAAGAGTTTATCATGGGGACCAGCACGATTACCTCTACACTATAATATAGAGGATATGATTCAGTCAATGTAGTAGAGAGTTATCATTCCTTGGCCCGAATGATAGGAGGACTACTTCAATAAGTTACCATACCCCACCTCACAAAAAACCCCGCAAAGAACCACTGACTGTATATATGCACCAATTCTATCTATTCTCCTACTGACGAAAACTCAACATTTACTTCATCCTCCAAGGCATTCACTTATTGACTCACAATCCTACGATTTTATCTTACGGTCATCCCAGCTCAGTCGAGAATGATATTATCACCAGCACACACTCGCCCAACTATACATCCGTTTAACGGACCACCCACTATCATCCATCCTTTACACTAATGACCAAACGATCGATCAGATACGAACTTTCGTATTATTCTGACTCATTTACCCCTATATCTTTAAGTATAGACCAACACAACTCTAAATACTGATATTTACATTCCTCTTTGGATTAATTATATTATCGTATGTCCTCCACTGAACTAAATGCACACTCACCCTAAGATTGTGCCATACTTGAGAAACACAATTTTACTATGATTAGAGCTGATACACTACTTATTATATCAAGAACATAGTCTCACACTTATGACAATGAATATACATCACAGCAGGTACAAGCAATAAGTAGTAGTATTATAGGTATTTTTTTTTTGTATGTCTTTATTTTATTTACACCATTTATTATATTTCTATTTTATAGATTTAGGGTTGTTTCGATAGAGAAAACACGTAACCAGCCACAAAGTCAATGCCAAAAGGATTTCAGTGAGGAAATAGTTTTGTATATTTGATGTGTGAGCCAAGGGAAGATATGAATACATGTATATATAAAAACGAAGGTAATGTTTAAACTTTGTAATTAAATGTAAAAGTGATGTAAATCAAATAAGTTAATTTATGATAAATGTTATTATTTCACATAGTGAGTTATGCATTTATTTCAAAAAAATAAAGAGAGGAAAAAGAAAAAGCTATATATATATATTTGGATTTTTATATTACTTATACGATGAGAATATAAAGGAACGCGAGTGGTGAATAAGAAGCGTTGACACGCTGACGATTTAGCGGATCGTTACGTATCTTACGTTAAGCAGCGGATGAGACCATAAAGATATAGATAGGGGATAAGAATGTGATATATAGAGAGTAGAATAGTACGGAATAAAGATATGTTCAATGTAATAGAAATATAACGAATAGTATAATAGTATATAATAATATATATATATAATATAATAAAATAAGTATATATAACGTAATATAAATATATAGTATATACTATATATTATATTGAGGGTCAAAGTTTATGGACGTAGTAGTAGAACGGGAGATTAACATTTTATGCTATCTTATGTGTTAAATAGTATATATATAATTATTATATATAAACCACAACGATACTTTATTTTTTTATATTGAATGATTTTTACGGGCGAAATAGTTTTTTTTTTTTGTTTTTTAGTTTGATTCATTTTCGTTCGGAAGTTTGAAGATAAGGATGATATTGTAGGCTGTGGTGTTCAGTGTGAGAGAAGCGAAGATTTCATTTGGCTGGCTTAAAGGAATACGTAGTGAGTAGTCTATTATTAGATTGTTATATAATGGATTATTATTATTAGTACAATTATTATGATTATAATTATTTGATTTATTGATTAATTCGATTATTATTATTATTATCTAATTATTATTATTAAATTATATTTATATAATTATTAATATTATAAAGGCTATTAATTATTATTTTTTATGTATGTTTTATATTGTAATTTTTTAATTTTATATGATAGTACTGTTATGAGGTTGTTTCAAGCAGTTTGAATTGATACCTTTGTTGATGACTAGGGTTCTTGCGCTAGGTTTGAGCAATGGGAATATGGTCACAGTGGATCTGTACAATACCAAAGTTAATATAACAGAAATTAAAATCTGGAGACCACCTCTCGTAGTGACAATATAATTTCTTATTCATAGTGTTTATTACGTTATTAATCTTTTTTTTTTTATTGGATGGTATTATGAGTAATGGTTATTAATTTCTGATTGAATATGTGCTAAATTAATAAACCCTCACCATCCCAAAGCAAATAGGATGTAATAATAAAAACACTTTATCGAATATAAGAGATATATTTGTATTATAACTTAAAGGATAATAAATAATCGGTATGAATAGATAAAAGTAAAATGAGTACACTAGTAAACACAAAATTGAAAATTTTTATACCGTTAAAATGTCCCTACTATGAATTGTTATTTTCACTATATTGTAATTTGTTTTTAGCAACTTATTACATAGTTTATCACGGGTTAGGATTTTTATTATATATTTTTCATTCAGCCTTATATTTGAGTCACTTCAATCTGTAGATGTACAATCAGTGCAGAGTTCAAGACTGAGGTAAGTAAAATCAAAGTGAGGTAATATTATTGTAACCTAATAACACATAAAGTTCGTGGCTTGTTTTTATGAAAAAGATTGAACTTGAGGTATGTATTATAAAAGCAAAAGATAAAATATTGAATAAATTATCTTATTGTTATCTGGGAAAAATTTGATTGATATAACGCTGCTATGTTTGAATGAATATTGAGAAGAGAGAAAGATTTGATGAAAAAAGATAAAATAAGATGAAAATAGATATTAGATTGATAAGAGATAAATAAAGCTTGAGAAAAACATTTAGATTTATAAAAAAAGTAAAAAATTAACGACGGAAGAAACAAAAAAGAAAATATTAAAAATAAATACAATCGAAAATTTGTAAAAAATGAAATTGAAATAAACAAAATAAAAAGTTATCGTGAAAGAATAATACAAAGGATTGAATTATAAATATTAAAATATATAAGTAAAAAGGGAACTAGTAATAAATAATGACACAAAGGGAAATTAAATTCATCAACAAAATCAGTATTCAGACAATAAATATTTCAAAATCCTGTATAAGAGATTAAATTGTTTATTATTTATAGACATTTAGCTGACTTTATTTGCTAATTCATTCCTAACAGCTACTGCTCTGTTTTAGTAAATTCCTCTGCCACTTGATTTAATTTATTGAACTATATTGGAAGTGAGAGGTGAGACGAGTTGTTCTCCCTCTCATATAGATTAAGAGTAGCATTATACCTCGATAAGCACATAACAACTTTACGTGGTGAACTGTTGGTCGTATGATGTAGCGTAGATGAAGAAAAGTGGAGGACAAGACCTTTATGAGGTTGAGGTTGTTTTTTTTAAGATTTTGTTCAATTAATATTTTTTGACCTCTTTGATTTTCTCAGAAAGAATATTAGTTGAGTTAATAGAGGTTTTCATTTTATATGAGTCCACTAAGTGTTTATATTCTATGATGTAGTTGTCATTGATTTATTAGATTTGAGTTTATTGTTCTCTGGTTTATTCTTTTCACAGGACCCACGAACACATTGATGGAGCGAGATATAGTAGTTCGCAGTACAAATACCACACTGAACTATATTTCTGGGCCCCACAGTATAGGGGCGTACTGATAAACCGGATAAAGACCAAGGGGACATAAGGTTGAACAGATATACAGGTAAGAATAGGACTACATAGCCCGAGAGGAAAGTTGAGATTATAGGCGGAGATGGAAATAAGTAGAAAGAGACTGAAAAGAGTTAGTGGAAGAAGAAGAAAGAAAAAGGAGAATGAGGACTTAATTGATAGACTGAGAGAGAGTGAGTGAACAACAGGATTGGTTCAACGAGGTAGGAGTAGAAATTGACAAGAAATGGAAATGAGAATTAAGAAGCAAGAATGGATGAATATACTGAATTAAAGAGAAAGAGTTTATGCACAAAGTAGAATTGAGAACGGAGAAAAGGGATCAGCCAAAGAAAGTAAAACATCATACTCAAAAGAATAGGAGATAGATATTTAACAATAAAGAGGAGGAGAGAGTGTTTTGAAGAGAGCGAAATGAGAATGTATAAGTATTAGATATAATGTGGACAGATGGAGGAAGGAATATGGAAGAATAAAAGAAAAGATCATGTAAAAAAATTTTGAAACAGAGCACACAAGAACACACAGGAACAAGGTAAGGAACAAAAAAAAAGAACAGTAAACTTGTAAGATGAACATAAAGAAGATATGAAGAATATAAAGATGACGTGCAGAAGAATAGAAAAACTTATGAAAGAATGTAAGTAGTTATTATGCATGAGTGAATAAGTAAGAAGGCATGAAGATTCCATTTTAGATATGAGAGTAGTGTAAGATAAATGGAGAGGAGATAAAAAAGTGCTGAGAAATGAGAATTATGAGCGCGATCAACCGAACGTCTGAAAAGACTCGAGAGTATACATGTGCAATGATGTTATCTAATGATTGCACAGAGATGTCGCTATATTACGTGACCATCCGGAGTATTAAAAAAAATAGGTCACAGGTCACTTTTATATTACTATAAATGCCTTCTGAATTTTTTAGAGAGTTAATAGAGTTACTTGTAAGAAAAAAGTTATGAATGTGAAAAAAGTTAAGGTTTTGGGTTAAAGAGTATATAGGTGAGTTATTTGGAAAGAGTAATAGAAACTGTATTGATTTTTACAAGGCTATTGTAAGTGTGGGTGAGCCGAATAGAGTATCGAGAAGTTAATGAAAGTATTAATATATAAATTAATGATATATATAATAAATAATAGAAAATAGAATGTTATATATAATGAATTTGCTAATTTATAGCAAAATTGAACAAGGGAATTTTTTTTTATTGACAACAAAAGAAATAAAGGGCTTTTATATACATGGTAGGTTATATATATATATATATAATATATATTTAATAGTAATTAAGATTATTAGTAAAATAAAAAGTATAAATAAGAACGATTTATAGATAGTATGATATAAATGGATTACTTTAATAATAAGCTTTGAAGATAGGATAAATTAGTAATATTATTAAGGGATAAAATAGATATAATATAATATATTAGGTAATAAATGAATTAATATTATGAAATTATTAATTGGTGAAACATATGCATACACACGCTCTATATCCAAGTGGTATATAGAATGTAGCGAATTAGCGAAAACTATCACTAGTAGAAGTATAGAAGTTTTATGATAGGGTATAAATAGAGATAGTATTATAGTAGTAATAAAAATGATAATAAAAACAAATAAATTGTATATATTGATGAAGAAATTTCCTGGAGTAACTGAAGCCCCATCCCTCCCTAAGTTCACGAGAACTAATATATAATAACTAAAGTTATCTAATATATTATATAATGCGCATATATAGAGACTAGTAAAGGAGGGGATATGAAATATATAAGAAAAAATATTAGATAGTAATAGTGTATATAAAGAAGATTAAACAATAAAAGATTTTATAGGTACTTTAAAAGCATCCTGAATTAGGAAAGTAGATATATCTATAAATAATATAACATAATATATATAATATATATATATATATAATATAAATATATATATAATTATATATATAATATATATTATAAAATAGATAAGCGAAGGTTAGAGAATATATAGAAAATAGAATATTGATACTAGTGAGTATATATAGTTTGAGTAAATATTAAAGATTTAATTTGCAAGAATAGATAGAATTAAAAATGTAAAGACTGTAAAGTTATAAATAAATAATGATATGTATATAATACCTAGTTGTTTTTATTTACATGACTGACAATTGATAGTCAGAAAAAGGTCACTTTCAACACAGTGACCACAGTTAAATAAGTATCTATAATTAAATCAAGTAGGAATAGCTCTATTTATTATGAAAATTAATACTACATCCGCTTATAATTATGAATGAAGTATATATATATATGCATGCTCTGTTTGCGGCGATTAGAAAACAAAAAAACAAAATTAGAATTTTTTAAATCTGTAAAAAATTTCTAATAGGAATCAGGTATTACGGAAAAGAAATTACTGATAATGACAGGTATACTTCGATTTAGCAGGTAAAGGTACAGAATATATATAATAATCAGAAATATAGAGGTGATGAGTATGTGTCACTAAAGATTACAGATTTTCATCTAATTTAACTAATTGAATTTGATCAAAGAGTAGTGAAATACTTAATGAGAAGAGATGCAAGAAGGCTGATAATGGCTTGTAATCAAGTCACTTAAATTTGTAATGTTAATTCTTCAAGATAATTCCCTCTAAATTGCAAAAAAGACAAAATAAACTCCCAATTCTTGACTCTGCGAAAAAAAAATGAACTCAAGAAGAAAAGATTCACCACAGCAAGAAGTAATCTTAGTCCTGTAACCAAAACCTGTAAGCGTGACTTAGAATTAAGTTATCAAAATCTCCCTGATTTATTTTATATGATTTGTATTATTCCACTGTTTTGTTGATCTTTACATTTTGCTAACATACCCTTTTGGACTAAAGCCTTCAGTTAATGGTTTCTTTCTCTAAATACTCTGGACTTCTTGGTGGTCTCCAACAGTATAAAAGAGACAATTTTGAGTATCTTTGACTATTTAAACTACAAAATCCAACACATTCTCTCTTCTTCTCCTTTCTTTGAAATCATTATTCTTGGTGATTTCAAAATTCACAACCACTAATCGCTTTCCTATAATCCTCAAGATGTAAGTGGTAAACTAGTATATCATATATCTATCCATAATAGCTTCAAACAGTTGGTGCAACTCCCTACTCGTATCCATGATCATCTTGGAGATAAACATGACATTTTTTACCTTTACTTAACTTTTAATTATTGTCATTCAATTGGTAAACTCTTCCTAACTCTGGATTCCTCTTATCATCTTCTTATTTCTGTGTTCTATCCTATCCTATCTCTTCGAGTCTACCAGCAAAAAGACCCACGAATAAGGGGAGAAAATGTTTTGGAACTTCGATACTGTAAAGTGGTCAGACTAGCGGTTGTTCTTCTTTGATTTTCCTTTTTCACTCATTTTTTTGAGTATCTTACTACTTATCACGAGACTCTTATATCTTATCTAAATACTTAGGTCCTCTATTTAGGAGATTTCAATGTACAAAACACTGAATGGTTGGGATCCTCTCATACTGATCCACAAGGAGAGGAAGGAGGCGGAATCAATTACCATTCTCAATGATCTGGAGCAACTAATTAGAACCTACATACGTTCCGGATCATCAAAAAAAAAATTCTTGAACACACACGACTTTTGGTTTCACCACTAGTCCTTTTCTTTATAAATACGCTACCTTCACTTCTATTCATAAATCTGACCACAACCATATATTTCTTAATTTGAATACTTTCTCCAACAGCACTATCCTGCCATAAGCATGTCTTCTGGCACTTTAATCAGGTCGATTGGGGGCTTTGCGTCGCTTCTACTGTACGCTAATTATAACTGAGCTGTAATTATTGATGGGATGAGCAGGTTCATTCCTTCATCATCTAAATCTTTCTCCACATAATCTATGGTTCCATCGTGCTTGTTCTCTGGCCTTTCAGGCTAGAGATAGTGCATATCAGAAATGGGAAAGTTCTCATTCTCATATCACTCACTAGTTTTCATTCATCTCGGAATCATTTCAGGGATACCCCCGGATACTATTCAATGAACAAAGTGGACTTTCACAAAACAAAAGTGTGCTGAGCCCTCCTTAGTTATACTGACAAATCTTTCTGGTCTCTTCCCAAAAACATCTAAAACTATAAATCTGCCTTCCCCCTCTTATTTGCTCCGATGGTTCTGTTGTTAATACTCCAACTGAAAGGTCAAACTCTTTTTTTGCCTCCTGTTTTTTTCTAATTCAACCCTGGAGCTTCTCTGGTAATCCTCTTCCTCATTCTCTCCTCAGATTTCCCATGCCTTTGTTATTACATTTGATTGGGTGAGTTGTATAGAACTCTCAGCTGGCAAGAAAAGTTAGTTATGTCAGAAGCTGACTTCAGAAACTACGTAAGAATTTGGGGAATTTTTCCAGAGACTATATTGTTCCTCCACGATGACGGCCCGTTTTAGAACCGAGGACAAAGATTTAGGATCTTCAAATTGATGGCTAAAAGGCAAACGTTGTCAGCAGCTGACTAGGAAAGTTTCCCTTACCATTATAATTTAGTGGTTTTGACGCTTGATGCATAAAATTATGGTTTTCAAGATACTGGAGACAGTTTGCAGAGATTTTTTAAACTGAACTCGGGGCTCGTCCCCAAAGGGTAGCTTTTTTGTTTCCTTGGAAGGTTTTAAGCTTTCAAATTATCTGGAAATCATTTCTGATGGTTCCATTCTATTTATCTTACTCTTTTACCCCAAATTGATGTTTGAATTATCTTTCTACGATCTCTGGTTGGCATTACACAGTTTTTATAATCAATAAAGATAAAAGTTTTGTAAAATAATTGATCCGAAGTTGATACTACAAATGACAGTGTGGCAACATCTAGCAACCTTAGCGATATTTCGAACCTCCATTTTATGGAATTGGAGAGGTCCTGTCCCCACCAAACATTGTATCCTTACCTTCGATGACGCGACCTCTTCGGAGACAAGGTTTCTCGTCCCTGCATCCCTGGAAGGGGTGTTGGTGTTGAAAGCTGAAACATTTATATTTTCACATTTTATATTTGCATACCGTTTTCTTTCTGCAAACGCTAACTTGTATTTTCATTAAGGCCAAAATATTTATATTTTCACAATTCATTTTATTTTTGTAAACATACACTATTATATTTTCTTTTGTAAGCTGAAATTTTTTTTTTCTCATTTATTATAAATAACTAGTTTTCTTTTGTAAGTGTTAACTTTAAATTAAATTTTTGTTTTAAGCTCTAACATTTATATTTTGTCTTAAGTTTTTATTATTATTTTAAATTTTTTTTGTTTTTATTATTTTATAAGTTTTATTTTGCATTTATATTTTGTTTAAGTTTTTTATTATTTTATAAGTTTAATTTTTCATTTATATTTTAATATTTAATTATTTAAAAAATTTATTTTTTTTAAATTTTGCTTATTTTAAAAATTTTATTTATTTTTAAATATGTATTTTTAATTTTGTTTTTAAAAAGAACTTAAAACATTTTTACAATTTTTTTTTATTTGTTTGATGATTATAGCATAAAAAATACTTATTAATGGACCCTAAAGCAGTAAAGCAAAACTGCTACCTAACTGTAAAACCGCAAACCTCTCATTCTCTGAGATCTATTGATTTATTGCTTTAAGTAATATTTTGACTTCATTTTTTGTATTATAAACTCATGTGTAAACATAACAAAAATAAGTTCATGTAAAAATATTATAGTAAAGTGTAAACATTTATTAAAAATATGTATTATTGACCCTAAAACAGTAAAGCAGTAACGCAATCCACCGACCTCAACCCCTCTCACCCTCAGTGATCTATTGATATATTGCTTTAAGCCATATTTTGACTTCATTTTTGTATTATAAATTCACATGTTGTGTAAACATTACAAAAATAAGTTATTCATGTAAAAATATTGTAAAATTGTTAAGGTTTGTTAAAAATGTTTTATTGCCCGTAATTCAGTAAAGCAAACAGTTTTTATATTATTATATGAACGTTTAACATGAAATGTTCACATTAACATTTAATCATTGCTTCACTTTATATTTCTACACATTAGCATATATTTACGAAGATATTTTATGACCTGACAACTTTTAATATGCTTACGAAATACTATGCAATAGTAAGAACAACAATTTCAGAAAATAACAATACCTAGCAAGAAATTCTGTTAGGGTTATCACATTTTTAGCCCCGCCCATTTCTTATCAAGAAATACCTTTCATTCTTGTTTGGTACATATACATATAATTGTGATTACATACCAATACTTTGCAAAAATGTAATGACCCAATCTATCAAAAAGTTTAAAATATTTAGAAATTTAGAGATATATTTATTACGATTAATGTAATAAATAGGTAATTATGCATAATCACCGGTATTATGATACCATAAATAATAAATATTCAAATTCCCAACTACTCACAGGTCAGAGGATTCGAGGGGCAGTACTCCCCAGTAGAAATAATGTTATTGTGCCATGTATTTACGCAATCAATGTTTGAAGAAAAACTGTCCATCCGGTTCACCGGAATTGAATATTTATTACAATTAGCTTTTTTATTTATTCTTAACTTCAAATATAATTATTACTAGCAACCAGAGAGTCACACACAAATAATATTTAACGTCATTAGGAGTAAAATCAAGATCCACGCTAATTACATCAAATGAAACCAGTACTGATCTCCGAACATTTAAAACTTAACCAATGTCAAAAAAAAGCCCCAAATTTATAGATCAAAACCTCTCAAAACGGTCTTTCTGGAACATCAATGAGACGGGCTACCCCTATCTTGAAAACTCCTTCCCCAATTTCACTGCATTCCCAGCGTCAAAATGACTAAATTATGATAGTGAGGGAATTTCAATCAGCTGCCGAAATGAACTTGAATTTTGAGCCGATTCAGACCTTGCCGTGAAGATCCCTATTCCTGGTAAAGGTTCTGAAACAGGCCGCGTGCTTGTGACAAGCAACCTTTGCCTCTGTATATAAAATTCGACAAATTTATCTACGAAATTGGGCATTTTCCAGTAACATCTGCTGACATGACTAACTTTTCCTGCCAATTGAGAGTCTTATGCGATTCGGGTGCATGGGCTCTTGAAATCTGTGAACTTTTGGAAGGCACTCCTCTCCGTGTTTTGAAGGAGTTTGCTTCTGAGATGGCCCCCCGGTTCTCTTCACCCGGCTCTTGTTCAAAATCTATATTATTTATACCTCAATACCAGTACTTTCCCTCCATTTTTGGGAGTTCGCACATGTCCAACCTATTCCGAAGAAAGGTAGCCACTCTAATCCATGTAACTATTGCCCTATAGCTCTCACTTCTTCTATTCTTTCTAAGGTCTTGAAACCCTTCTTAACTTTCATTTCTTAAATCGTTTGGAATCTTATTTCTAGAATTGCCCAGTCTCGTCTTTAATCTCTTCCAGATTCTATTTTCGCTGATCTGGATCTAATTTCCCGGCTGGGCCATCTCAACCTTGTGAAATTCAATTCTCTTAAAATTCAACTTCTACAAATCTCCCTCCCTAAGACACCTTCTAACTGTTAATTATCTCTCTTGTCGATGGTTTCTCCGTCTCTCCTGTTGACAAAAATATAAACTCATTCTTGGTTCTCTTAAGCATAAACGAAAGTATCTTGAAATCTCACATCACAATGGTTGATAGCCAGCTGCAATGAACCGGGGAGTTCTGTTTAGACTGAGCAAACTTTATTTCCTCTTCTCAGTTACTCTAATTATATGGGTCTTATTCGCCATTTTTTTTGGAGTACTGATCTTTATATATATATATATATAGTATATATATATATAGTAATATATATATATATATATTATTAATATTTATACTATATAATATATATTATATATTATATATATATATATATTATATATATATATCCACCACATATATATATTAGGTAATATATATATATATAATATATCACAATTAAATATAATATATATAAATTATAAATAATAGTATATATATAAATTATTAATATATATATATATAATAAGTATATATAAGCTATTATATCTTATAGTAAAAGGTGGTTGGGCCATTAACTAATTTGTGCTTTAAATCCGTTATTACTTCGTTAAGTTTTCTCGTTAAACTTTTACCGCTTAATCGTTAATTTTGAAAAAGCACAAGTAACGAAACTTATTATCGAGTACCATTTTGTGAAAATTTTGAGAGCGTGAACTGAGTTTACATAATTTTCCCATACATCCGTTAATCATTACCTTAATTTTACGAGTTTATAAATATTTTTCCTTTTTCAATTTTTAATTGTAATTAATATTTGATTTCGATTATGACAGAAAACTTTTTTTCTCTCAATGGCTCAAAAATATGTTTATTTCTTACACGGGTATTATCCCGTTTAGTAATGTTATTAAGACGAATGCTCATATCTTACTGCTGTGTATTCTCATTTCTTAATTGGGTCTTCGCTGGAAGAACAAAAAAAAGAATAGTCGAAAATGTTGCCTAGTGTTTCTAATTGAGTTCATTTACTTTCTTTCTCTCGTTACTTTAAAACTTGCTTTCCTTGTCTGAAATATTATCAAGAAAAGAATTGATTAATGTTATAATCGTAATTTAATAAAAAAATATACATAATTTGTATTAAAACTGTTAGATATATGGTATAATCATCATATTTACAATAATCTTAATTATTAAAGTATTAATTAGTATTTAATGTTGATTTAAGTTATAATGACATAAAGGCGCTAAAGTATCTGCTAAGTCAAAGCCTAAATTATTTAAGTCCTGATACGGCTTATTATTATTAAGTTATTATTAATTATGTATTATTATTATTAATTATATTCATTATTTATTATTATTATTATTATTAATTATTAATTAATTATTATTATTATTAAAACTTCAAATTTGTAACATATCATTATAATATATGAATTTGAAATGCTTTTTCAAGCCTTCACCTGGAAAGTTAATTTCTTTCAACAGAAGAAATTTCTTTATATAAAATTATTCTTGAATAAAATAAAACTCAATTTGCTTTAAGTATAGTACCAAGCTTTTGTCCGTAAACTTTGGACATTTCACAAGAATAAATTTTAATTTAGTAATATTTTTAACATTTTGATGAAAAATATCGTTGTTTAAACTAATAACAGAAAATAAAAAAAATTTTTTCTTATGAATACGTATGTTATCTTTTATGTTGTTCTAGGGAATTTTGTGATGTTCTTTGACTTTTAAAATGTTGAAATATTTTTGCATCGGCTTATACTTAATGTTGCCGAACATTCTCATGTTGGAGGGTAATTCGTTTGTGTATCCGATATTATAAGTACGGCGTTTACATCGCACTTTCAGAAACAATATGAAAATTGGTTAACAACAAACGTTACTTAAAGCTTCTTCACCATCCCGAAAGCGCTTCACGAGTAAGTAAGCTACGAGCTCATTTTCAATGGCTTATAGTACGTTCTTAATATTAAGACCTCTTACTAGTCTTTTTGCATTTAATATGCTTAATTTAAAATTAATTTAAATTTGTTTCTCTCATTAACTCTTCTCTTAAGATCAATGAAAACAAAAAACGATAAGCTCGTAGTATATTATTAATAAAACTTGAAAAATATCAGTCAGAAAAAAGAGGAAAAGAGTACAAATTATAAAATTAATTTTTAAAAGGAACATATTAAAAGTGTCAAAACAACGGGAAGCAGCTTATATTTAAGAATCGTACTAAATTAGTCAATTGAAAAATGACCTTACGTGCTTCTCTACTCGTTGGAAGCGAGCTTTCGGATTGGTGAGAGTTAAGTAACGTTGTGTTAACGCAATTTCAATGTTCTGTAAAAAGTGGGATGTAACGCTGCTTTATATCGAGATACACAACGAATACCACTCAACATGATGAAAATGTCCGCAATCAATAAGTAATGTTAAGCGAAAGCGAATTTATTCAACAATTCTTAAAGAGAACACGTTACATATAAAATAATACCCGAAAATAACAGATATTAAGAAAGCTTATCACATCCATAAGAAAAAATGATTTTTTATGAATTGCGCCTAGGGGAATCGTTGCTCCTTAAGGAAATATAAAAAACCAAATAAAAAAAACACTTAAAATATAACGACGAATATCCAAAATAGTTTATCGGATAACGATTTTAAAAAATGGAGTAAAAAAATATAAAAATATAATTGCCCTGTAACATTTTAAATTTATTTATTGTTATTTATTTATTTTTGTTTATTAGTTTATGACTTTATTTTATCAAAATTGTTTAAATATTACAAATAAAATCTATGTCCTAAGAATGTACCGAAGTTAATCATAATTAAAAACTTATCTACTTATAAATCAATTGTATTTTCCATTTTATTCAAGAATAAATATTTAAAAGAGAAATATATATCCTATTGTGTATATCTGTTTGAAAGTAGAAATACTATTCGGGCAGTGCAGTAGAAAAAGCATAACAAAAATATATACTTTTTTTATTAATTATATTTTAATTAATACTTATTATTAATTAAATTATTATTATGAATGTTATTATTAAGTGTTTTTTTTTTATTTTTGCAATATGTCAGAATAAACTGAAAAATTTAATAAAGATTATTAACTATTCCCTACCATATATTGAAGAGACTCTGGATTAACGTTTAACATGATTAACGTTTAAAACTTTCCGTTACATTTATTTACCGATAAACAGCTTATAATATGAATAACGACCGTTAAATATTTTTTTTGATATTTAAAGATTTAAAGTGAATTAACGTGCACGTATTAATCTTTCATCATATACGGTCGCACACCTTTAAATATTTATAATATAAATTAGAATAATATATATTATTAATAATATATATAAATTAATTAATATAATATATATATAATATAATATTAATTATAAATTATATTAATATTAATTATATTAATAATTTATATAATATATTAATATTATAATTGAAATAATAAAATATATGGGAAATAAGATATATATTATCCTAAGTTATATATTAATGATTATTATATATTATTATTAATATTATATATTATATATATACATTTTATGATTATTGGGTGCAAATTCGATGATCACGAATAACCTTGTTAGAATCAATGGAAAAGAACTCATCAAACATTTTTCTTTTCTCCACTAATTCGATATCCGATATGTCGCGCTTTATTCCAGTCGTGTGCTGAAATTGTCTTAATCCATTTTTCCACTGCGAATGATTGTGCATATATATATATTAATAATTATTATAAAATTTACATATTTTAAATATATATAATTTATTAATTATATATATTATTAATTAATATTTATCATATATTTATATATATATTTAATTTAATTATATATTATATATAATATTATATATAATTATTTATTTAATTTAATATATAATATTTATATAATATTATATTATTATAGGCCCATAGGTGGTACGCGGCTCTAGATTTTGCGGGGCCCTGGGCGGCAATGGCATCACTAGGCTTTGCGGGGTTCTTCGCCTGCTCCTCTCGTTAGAAAAATCATACTATGTTGAAACTATTTAAAATCTTGCACGATTAATTAATAATTTAATTAATAATTTATATTATTATATTATATTATTATATTATAATATTAGTATATACTTTTATATATACTTTATTAATTTAAGTTATTATTATTATTATATCATATTTAATTATAATATTATATTATTATAAATATATATTAGTCGCAAGTGCTCAATGGCAATATGGCGTTAAACTCTGTTTGCTCTTCTGACATGCTGCGCCGAGGTTCCCTTATAAGGGCGCGGGGCCCAGGGCGATTGGCCAAGGTCGCCCTGCCCTGGAGCAGCCACTGTGTTGTTATATATATATATTTATAATATAGTAAATTAATTTATAATTATTAAATTTAAATTATATATTATAAATACGAGATTTTTGTTATAGATAGATATAATAGGTTTTATAACAATAGGTTTATTATATATATAGGTTCTTATTAATTATTATAATAGCAAATATATATAATTTTATATTTATATTTATATTATATAATATAATATATTATTATAGTATATCATTAATTATATCAGTCTGGAGACTTTTCAGTACTTTTTACACTACTCTCCTCTTCTTACTTCTTGTTATCTTGTCTCTCTCCTCTCCTAATATTATATATATATATAGTTTATTTTATAAGTATTATAATATTAAATTATCTCTTTAAAAATATATTAATTTATAATATTTAAAATATATATTATTATATATTTTTATATTTATAATATATATTATATATTATATTTAGTTATGTATTAGTAGAGCTTATACTATTATTAGGTTATTTTGGTTATAGAATTACGTAAATTTTTTTTTTGTGGGACTAAGAAGAGCTCCTAACTATGCTTTTAACAATTTCAGTGCTATTAATTATGTAAACTTTATGGGATAACATTTATTTTTTATTTTTTTATTAACAGTCACCCCACCCCACCACTCACGGCAAGAGCCCTATTCAAGGAGGGGGTGTGTTACTCTCAAAAGTTTTGATAAATAATTATTAAATTAACGCAGATTATAGCACAGACGCGGGCTTTAATGTAAGTGAGGGAGATTAATTTAAATTAGGAAACACAGAAGATGGAAGAGAATTCCCAGAACAGAGGTGGCAGGAATAGGATAGTTAGGCACCAGTGCGCACAGCGAACTAGTCTGGAGTAGCTAATATCAACACAAAACTTCATGCTGCCGAACACAAGCATCCCCTTGTGCTATCGAGGCGCGTCTTATAAGTGTGGTGGCATCGCGAGTGGAAAGATCCTCATCCTCGGCACATTGCCGCTACTGGTAACTTAATCGATGAAAAAAGATAAAGCAACCAACATCGCGCGCAAAGATAGAGGGTCAAAGTGAACTAGAAAGAATAGGACAGTTTATAAGTCTTTTTGCCTTTGAACCTTCGACCCATCTCCCAAAAGCCAGGTGAAACCAGAGCACTCCCCCAGATATGAGATGCAGTCTATTCCATACAATGGGCGATGAAGGCCCTTGTAATAACTGGGAGTTAAACTGTGAGTAGGTAAAAAAAAGTCTCGCACAGTCTAATACTCAGAACTCCCAGTTTCTTTGAGCCATTGCCTAAGCTAACCGTGTATGTTATGTTCAGTCATTATCAAGATCATTTTTTTATTGTTTTTATTGTTAGGCAACAAGGATTGTTTATATTAGTCAAACATGGAAATGGAGACGAGAGAACCGTACGAAAGATATAGGAAAGTTAGAAGGTGTCTTTAGAGAGGGAGATTTGTAGAAGTTTGAACGTTTTTTAGAGAGAATTTGAATTTCACAAAGGTATCAAGAAACGCACCCCACCGCACGGAAAATTTCTAATCACTAGATCGCAGAGAGAATACAGAATACGGAGAAAGAGTGTAAGAAACGAAGAGGCAAATTCTATATAAGTAAAAAGAAGGAAGGTTTCAGAATTGAATACATGAAGTTGAAGAGAATGATAGAGGTCGTAGTCAACGAGATAATGGATGAATTAGAGTAGATGCGTCTCAGGTGAGAAGATCATTAATGAAAAAGTAGGAAATAAAGTAGGAGTAAGACAGAACCCTGAGAGAACACCACTATTTAGACAGATAAGGAACGAAGAAGTCGACTCCCACATCAACGATCATCTAGCCGATATTGAGCAATTTGAAAGAAAAAATCTAGACCATAGTAAGCAAGAGAAGGAAGCCGAGAAACACCATAAGGTCGAGGTGGGAGGCCTTAAGGTAGAAGCCAGTGACGCGTGCCATACCGGTCAAATGCTTTGGATATGTAAGCGCCACCACGCAGTCTCCCCGGTAGTTCCTAAGAGCGGAAAACATAATCAGTAAGATAGGAAAGGTATATCGCAGTAGACCTCGAGCGCCGAGCGCCGAATGTTGTACTGGCGATTGGAAAGAAAGATGAATGAGATCCCAGATGAAGTCTAAGAAGTGAGAGTTGAGAAGAATTTCAGAAGATCTTAAGAATACAAGTAAGAGCTTATGGGCGATAGTTAGAAGGATCAAGGCGGTTTCCTTTTTTCGAATAGGTTGGACATGTTTTGCGTGCTTCCAACACTGGGGAAAGTGCTAGTAGTAAAGAGACATAGAGAATATAGTTGCACGAGGGGCGGGGATTAATGCTTCCCATTACACCAATAAACTTTTAATCCTTTACAGTTCATCCGGGCCGCCGCTTCCCTAACGTTCGTAGATTTTCAGGAAGCCCAATGCACAGCCTGATCAAATGTAAGCACAGACAAAGGCATAGGACACCATGTAGAAGGAAAATGAGGAGGATGAGGAATGCCATAATCGTGCCAAAGTATGAGTTAGAGGAGTAATAGAGAGGCGAAGCAGATTGTGCCTTTTCAGTTGGAGAATTAGCAAACTCACAACCATTCAGAGCCCAGAATATAGAGGCAGGAATAGCACACAGATCTTTACACAAGTTGTTTAGAGATGGTGCTTTTGGGCAAGAGGCCAGAAAGGTATTTTCAAGTCAGTTAGCCGAAGATACCAAGGAGGTTAGTTCGCATCTTATTCTCGTTGATAAAGCTCGTTTGTTCGTCGAAGAGTAATCCCTGCTATCCATCGATTTTTACTCTATGCACGATGAAAATTTAGCAAGAGTTATGAACGTGATAGAAGCAGAGATAGAATTTTTCCAACTCTCCGCGAGCTAGCGCACTGTCTCTAGCCTGAATGGCCAGAGAACAAGCAACAACTGTATAAGGCAAACATATTTCAATAAAGGAGAGAAAGATGTAGTTCGTCATAGAAGTAGGATTATCAAACCTACTGCGTAAGCTGGCTCTAGACAATCTGATTACACGCTCAGCACACCTTGATCAGAAGCAGATAAGGTACGCAGGTAGCCGTTCACCTCTAGTAGATCAATATGCAGTTCATTTTCCCATTTTATAGTTTAGCTGTAGGTATATAGCATACGCAAAAGCCCCCCAATCGTATCTCTCGATACAATAGTAGCAGAAAAAACGAGTAGGTACATTTTAATTCATATTTATCTAGCTTTTAATTTGAATCTGTTATTTATTTTATCTTTGTCAGTTTTTTTTTTTTTTAAAAACCTACAGTTATCGAACAAAATGTACAATGTTCGCATGGTGCCAAAAATGCATGTTTTTTTAATATAGTTTTTTTTAACAAATTGCAAAGTGGTAAATATATTAAAATATTTGAAAATAATTTGTTAATGAGTTTATGATACGTTAAGTTAGGTTTATGTTGAGTTACGTTAGATAACATAGATTTAAATATTTTTTTTAATAATATTCTTATAGGTGTGAAGCTGCTTTATTACTATTGTTTAAATTTGACTCTACACATTTCTTTAATTAGCTTCTTATATTACAACCGTTTGAAGCGACTGACAACTTTAATCTTTATTAGACTTATTAGGTTTAAAAAAAAAAAAAAAAAAAAAAAAAAGCTAAGAAGTCGGGAGAATACAAAATTTTAAAAAAATATTCCTTTTCGGTGAAGATCCAACCGAATAAGATATATTTATATATATATATATATATATATATATATCATTTATGATATATATATATATATATAAATTATATATAGTATATATATATATATATATTATATATATATATATGGATAAACTTAAATTAAAGGACTCACCTGATTTTATACATAAAGAATGGTAACTTCTTGCCTGTTTGCAACATCAAAATGAAAGTAAAGATGCCAAAGGCAACAATATAAACAGTTTTATAGGCTAAATTCAGCACGCCACACACACACACACAATCTCCGCTTACTCGATTTGAGCACGAACAGTCGCCTTTTTAATGGAGTGAAAAATAGATTATTTAATAGCGATGATTCTTACACCTTTTTGTTTCAATTTTACATAATCTTTTATATTTATGTAAATTTTCTTTAATGACCATTTTCCCCAAAATAAGTTATTCATTACAGTTATGAATTTGAAAAAGAATTGATCGTTTCTATAATGTTAACTAGTACTAGGAAGGTCGCCTCTGAATTATATAATATATATATATATAGTATATATATATATATATATATAATAATACTATATATATTATAAATAATATAATTATATATATATATATATATATATAATTATATATATATATATTATTTATATATATATTATTATATATATTATATATATATAGTATATGATATATTATATATATATATATATAATATATAATAGCTTTAAAAAAAAGTAGCAAAACATTTATTTTATTAATCCTCGAAACTTACTACAATTTTAAAAGTAAGGGACACTCACAAGAGAAAATTTTGGGAAATTTTTTTACATATTATGATAAATAATTATGATAATTTTACAAATTTTGGAGGAGATTGTAGGGAACTAGCTTTTTTGAACAACTTATTATTGGATTCAAAATTTCAAATGATGAATTGAAGATCGTGAGTGGAAGGTGTGAATGTTAAATTGGTAAGTTCTTTAAAAAAAAAAAAAGAAAAAAAATAGATGTAATTTTTTGTAAAATTCGATTTGTGCGCTTTAACTTTTTTATATTTTGAAAATTGTTAATATAGTAAAATTTCATTATAAAATTTATTAATAATTCAACTTATGTAATAATTTAGAGAATTTATAATGGTCATTCATTAGCTTAATGAAAGTGAACTAGTAACTTTCACGAAACGTCTTGCTAAAATAAAAATTTGTTTCTACCTTTTGGTTTTTTTTGAACTATAACTTCTGACACGTTTAGTGTGTTAATATATTATATATATATACTATATATATATATAATATATATATATATTATATATATATATATATTATATATATATATATAATATATATATATATATTATATATAATATAATATAGTATATAATATAAAACTACACTGGCAATTTCTATGAAGTAAAATCGTTCCTGCCAGATTGTTTCTTTTTTATGTAGAGAGCATTTTTTCCCTACTCCCTGGGCGTAAGGTTATTGGGGGCTGAGGCCCCCTTAAGAAATCGGACTAGTGGGCGTTAATAATTAATAAGTTATATATATATATATATATATAATATTATATATATATATATATTATATATATATATATATATATATATATATATATAATATATATATATAAATATACTATATATAATAGTATATATATATATTATATATATTTATATATATTTTATCAAATATATATATATATATATATATATAATGATATATATATATTATATATATATATATATATATAATATATATATATATATATAGTATATATATATATATAGTATATATTATAATATATATATATATATATATTAAATAGTATATATATTATATATATTATTATATATATATTAGTTCCTTCATGACCTCTCTGATCGATACTTCAGTTGCCATAAGCTGACGACGAATACGATTTCCCATTCTTTTTTCTTCTCTTCATAGTATATTTTTATTTTATTTTTGTTTTGAGATTGTTTTATTAATGTTTAGAATGTAGAAACTGGTTAATTGTTTATTTTTTTTAAGTTTATTTTTCGTTTTTTTGAAGACACCCTTTGTCTTTTGTTTTAAATTATGTTAATGATGAATGACGACGGCGATGAGTCTGTTTGTGAGGGGAATTACAGGTAGGTTGCCAAAGGCTGCAACACATCCAGTCTGCAATAATATTTTTTGTCCAGATTCATTCTGTATTAACCGTAACCGTAGCGAAGTTAGGAGCTTATATATATATATATATATATATATATATATATATATATATATATATATATATAATATATATAGTGTATATGATATATATATATATATATATATATATATATATATATATATATATATATATATATATATATATATATATATATATATATATATATATATAAAAAGATGTAGTGATGGTGACTTAAATAATTAATATTATCTGAATATATATACAGTTTATTATAACGTAAATGATATACATTTGATTAGCTGTATATATTTTATTTATTAATATTAATGCAACCTGAAAAGGTCTGTTTCATAATTTACCTCATTAGCTTTTTATCTATTTATGAAGAAAATGTTCAAAGAAATAACCAAACTGTTTCTGTTTTATAATCGCACAGAATGAATTTTATTGCGTGTCTTCTTATTGTCTTCTTTTATTGGCTAATTGACGCAACCACTTTGGTTTATTTTAAACAATTAATAGATTATATTGGCAAAAGTTTAATGCAAATTTTGGGCGATTTGTCATTACGTTTGAAGAGGTTGCGTCTTATTTTTCCTTTGCTCTCTGTTCCAAGTATTGATCATGAAGAGGTTTTATGCACTTTCGTTTTCTGTTGAAATAAATACACTTAAAATTCTGTCGACTGAAAGAGAAAGTTCATTTTTTAGTTTAGGATATCTTCTTTAGCTTTTCTTAGAAATACCTGTTTTGAAGGTTGTTAGGTTCGGGCAATTTGTTTTTCGTTAGGTGTCAGCTTCATTGTTTATTTTATTATTATTATTATTATTATTATTATTATTATTATTATTATTATTATTATTAATTATTATTATTATTATTATTATTATTATTATTATTATTATTATTATTATTATTATTATTATTATTAATTATTATTATTATTATTATTATTTTTATTATTATTATTATTATTATTATTCATTATTTATTAATTTATTTAGTATTATATGATTATTATTATTATTATTATTATTATTATTATTATTATTATTATTATTATTATTATTATTATTATGCAGACGAATAGTATTATTATGGACTGGTGTGGATGTTCTGGTGTTTACTTTTTAGAATGTTTTTTTTTTGTTCTACTTTATACCATGATTTCTATGTTCAATTACGTACGTGAGGATGAGGAGGAGAATTCATATGTTCAATGGAAAGATGCAATACGAGCATTGTGTTTTTAAGTTTTAACTCTAGATGATAAAATATCAAGAGTCGAGATAAAATGAAACCACACACATGAGAATGCCATTGTGTGATTGAAGAATGAAGTCAATCGTATCTAGAAATGTTTTAGTGCTAATTATCTTAACGAAGCTAATTCCATATAAACGGCAATAATATAGGTCTATTTAATTCGTACCATACGTGTTGTGCAAAGAAACATTTCAGGCTTGTAATCATTGTCAAAATACTTTACTTAAAATTATATTATTCTAAACTTTTAATATATATATATATTAATGTTATATATATATATATTAATAGTATTTATATATATATATATATTATATATAATATATATATATTAGTATATATTATATATATATATATATATATATATATATATAATATATTATATATATATATATATAGTATATAACATTATAATAAGTAATATATATAATATATAATATATATATATATATATATATATATATATATATTATATACTATATATATACTATATATATATAATGATATATATATATATATATATATATTATATATATATATATATATATGCTTGTTTGGTAGCCCCTCGCTCTCCTCCTACGAGAAACGGGCGATCCTGAGATATTGTGCCACCACCGCAGGCCGAACCCAGAGATCCGATGAAGCGACTGTCTCGAAGTTACATCTGATGTCCGTTAGGTCCAAGCAGTCTAACAAAAGATGTTTTGTGTCGTCATTTGTCAGAAAGGGACGTCTTTGACAGTGGGAGGGTGGGAGCGTTGTGAATTTTAAATTTATATTCCTGAAGGGAGGGAGGGAGGGGTGGTGCTTAGAACGGAGACAGGACAGCATTACTCTGGTTTGACGGTTCAAAGCTTCTTCTGTAGAGAATATTTGGGGTGGACTTGCTTGGAGCCATGTGTTACGTGGATAAGGGGAGAGTGTTCTTTGGGTTAGAGGAGTGTGAATATGTTTGGTAATGGTAGTGTCTGAGGGTGGGAGAAGAGTGTTGTATGTGCTAGAAGAGTATAATGCTCGTGTGATTTTTTCTTTCTTGGTGCAGGGGTTGATCTGTTAAGAGAGATTTACTCTAAAATTGACATCCTATCATGTCCAGATGGGCATCTAAAAGGAGATTTTTTTGTTTTTGTTTGCAAGTGGTGGATGGGTGTTGAGGAGAGGCAGCCTGTTGGATTATTCTGAAAGCTTTGTTTTGTATGGCTTCTAGTTTTTGGATATTGGATTGTTATATTGCAGGTGCCCAGTTAGGTGACATGTAGTTTAAGAAGGAGAAGAGGTATAGCCCCTGTATATTATGGTGTGGGTCTCTTCTTTATGTAGGCCAAAATTGTTCCTGTGAATGTCTTCATCACGTTTAATTTATGTGTGGCTCTAGAAGTAATATTATTTATATTGGGGAGGGGGGGTGTATGTCATGTTAGTATCAAAGGTGAAGCCTAAGCTGGTGGGTTATTAATTATGATGGAGTTTATTGTTTGAAAGGAAAACTGTTAGATGGATATTTGATTCACTTTTATCTGGTGTAAGTAGAGTGATAGAGAGAGGATTTTTGAGGTGAAGCAGTCATTGTTAATAACCATTGTTCTAGTTGGTTTCCGTATTGTTGTAGTTCTCTACACACTGTATTTATATAGGAATTTTGAGCTGTGATTGTTAGGTTGTCTGTATATATATTGATTTTTATAGAAGGAGATGTGGGATGTGGTAGGTGATGCATAAAGAGATTAAAGAGTGTTGGTGATAGGATGGAAACCTGGGGGAATCGATTATATAATTTTTATGCGTGGGAGGAATGGCGTCTTTGTATGACTCTAGCTATACAACCGAATAAAAAAATTGCTATTATTTTCTGGTCATAGATGTTTATTTGTGTGTTTAATATTTTGTTTATTAAGAGGTGACATGGGACTGTATCAAATGCCTTGTCGATGTTTATTGCTACAAGGAAAGTGCTTGCAAGGGGAGGAGTTTAATTAAAACCTGCGAGGAGGTTTTGTGTTAATTCGGTTTGTAAGGAGGTGGTGAAGTGCTTTTGTCTAAATCCATGTTGTGAATCAGATAGGGAGTTTAAAGGGGAGATTTCATTTAGGATTAATCTTTAAAGTGCTTTGGATGTTGTAAAGAGCAATGATATAGGGCAATAAGAGGCTGGCTTGTTACGTGCTTTGTTTGGTTTTAGTATTAGGATTATGTGTGTGTGTTTTGAGAATGGAGGGATAGTGTTGGTATGCCATTTTGAATATTTGGGCTAAGACTGTGATGGCTTTGCTTCCTAGATGTTTTA
>JABUQX010016812.1:0-7500 GCA_015478945.1 Trachelipus rathkii | reverse complement strand
GTGTGTGGTTTGAAATGGGTGCTAAGAAGGAATAGTATTTTGGGGATGAGGCTGTATTAGTAGGGAGGAGTAATGGGTAGGGTGAGAAATTTGAAGCATGGTAAATCTGCAGGTATAGATGAAATTACTAGTGAATGATCAAGAGCTAGGCGGGATGGGGGTTGATTGGATTTGGAAGTTGTGTAATAAGCGTTTATGGAGGGTTATTCCAAGGGACATTGGAGGAGAGCGGTAATAGTCCCCTTGTATAAGGGTAAGGAGAAAAGGAACTGTCAAATCTATACGCGGAATAAGTTATCTGAGCTGTTGTAGGGAAGGTTCATCTGCTGGTATTATCTGGTCGATTAAAGAGTGCGTCGATGACTGAGGACTGATTGGTGAAGAAACAAGGTGCATTTTTTAGAAGTGGTAAGAGGATGTGTGGATGTACCAAATCTTTACATTGAAACACAAATGATGAGAAAATGAGGGATAAAAGAAAATAATTATATATAGGTTTTATGCGATTTCTACAGACAGGCGTATGACGGATTAACAAGGAAGCTCTGTGCTACTTATTAGTGATATATGGTGTTGGTGGTAGGCTTCTCGAATGGAATCAAAAGTATGTATGACGATAGTGTGCCGTGCTGTAAGAATAAACTGGTGTCAATGTGATCTGGTTTAGATTTAATAGCGGACGTGAGACAGGGTTGTTGTTAAATGTCCTCTTGGTTATTCGAACTGTGTACTAATGGATGCGGGTTATGATAAAGAATTCGAGGTGGGGATGGCAGGAAATGGTGTTCGAATGATGAGAAGGAGACTGAGTGGAGGGTGCCATACTATTATATGCGGATGATTTGGTTCTGTTTGGCGAGTCTGAAGAGAGTTGAAGAGGATTGGTAGAGGAGTTTGGCAGGTATGTAAATAAGGAGGGTTTGAAAGTAAACCGTAGTATAAGAGTCAGGTTATGGTTGTGAGTGAGCGACAGTCTCAGTGTGAAGTTATGTTAGATGATAGCAGCTGGAGCAACGTGTCTGAGTTTTAAAATATTAGGGTATGTGTTTGGGATGAGAGGGGAACGGATGGATGCAGAGTGTAGTAGAAAAGTTGTGAATGGCAGAAGGGTGGCTGGTGCATTAAATCGTGGTGAATGGTAAGAGGGACTACAGTCTTGAGTGCGCTAGACGGTACGTTACATGAGGGTATTGTTGGTCTTACCTGTGTTACTTGTATGGTAGTGAGACTAGATGGTCTGGAATAAGAAGTATCAATCTAAAGTTCAATGTGTTCAGATGGTCAATCTTAGGGGCATGCTAGGTTGAAAAGAAATAATGAAAGTGAGGAATGAAACGTAGTTAGAAGTGTGTGGTGTGAAAGAAAGGGGTAATATTGAGAGAATTGAAATGAAGTATGGTTGAGAATCATAATGGTTTGGTCATGTGAAAGGATGAATGACAGTCGGTCGGTTAAGCGCATGTATAGTGGAGAGTGTGTTGGGAACCTGACCGCTTTGGGAGACCGAAAGAAAGTGAATTGACTCGTGAACGAATTGTCTGAGGAGCAGAAATGCTGAGTTGGCATGAGGCCGAGATAAAGGTGCATGATAGGAGAGAGAGAATGGCGGGTTTTTGTATGGGGGCATGTTTGTGGCCCACCTTGGGCCAGGGATGAACCCTTACATGGACGACTTTATCAGTAGTGAGTGGTCCGCTCGCGTCACTATGGAAATCTCTACAGGGTGGATTTTCTTCCCTGTGACGAGCTCTCACGTAATTAATGGTACAGAGGTGCGGTAAGGCTGGGCTTTTCTTTTCGACGTTTGGTCAACTGTTCTTCTACTGCTTTTCTTTCCGATGCTTGTACAGCACCTTACCCCAATCTGGGGCAAAGAGGCAGGTGAAGAAAGAAAGAAAGAAATATAGATATATATATATAATTATATATATATATAAATATATTATACAGATATACTATATATACTATATATAATATATATATTATATATATATATATTTTATATATATAATATATATTATATATATTAGTAGTATATATATATATCATATATATTATATAATATATAACTATATAATATATATAATATAATACTATATATATACCTATATATATATATATATATATAACTATCTATATATATAATTATATATATAAATATATATATATATATATCTATATATAGTATAATATATATATAATATATATAATATATAATATATATCAATATTTATATGTGTGATCGTATTCTCGATCCAGAAAAGAGCCGAACGATACCGATTACCGATACTGCTAATTTTTTTAGGTGCGATACCGATACCGACTGACCCTGATCAACCGATACTTTAGTATCTAACATAAATCAAATACAAGTAGTAATGAAATAAGAAACATTTGTGCACTGCTAGGCACATCAAAAGCACTTGCATTCCTGTACCAAACATACTTAGTGCATTTATACTTTCATACATTTTGCGCTTTGTGCCCTATAGTGTCGATTGATAGGAATGAAAAACTAGAAACCTCTAAGGCAGGGGTGTCAAACTCATTTACCATGGAGTGCCACACTGACTACAAAACAGTTTTTATATCCGTATAATCATTTTAAAAATCTCGTATATCTATATACATTATATATATATACTATATAATTATTAATATAAGTATTTATATAGTAATATATATTTATAGGGATTTATCATCAATATATATATTAAAATATTACTATATATACTATATTATAGTATATAATATATACTTTAGTTTATATTTTGAAAAAGTTCAAAATAAATTATCTTGAAATTTTTAAATTGTCAGCGCTGGCCCCGCATGGGAAAGTTGATGGCCGCATCGCGGCCATCGGCCGCGTGTATTGACACTCCTGCTTTCAGGAATAATAATTAGCAAATATAGAATTAATAACTTTTTATGTTTGTGTTATTATTTAAAAAATATTCCATTTCTATTTTCAAGTAAGTATTGAACAAGTTTAGCTACTCAGCTTTTATGATTTATACATGATTACAATTTACAGAAAGATTCTTTAACTAACAATATAAAGAATAAAACTAATGAAAGAAGAGACCTCAATTAATCAGATGAAAAATAGTAAAAATAAAAAATACGCTCATTACTCAACATACATACCATAAAATACTATTACAGACAGATATCATTCAATACTCAATTCAAAAATTCACAAATTTTGATGCAAAAACATCTTAAGCTTTTATGTTAATCTGGCGAGAGACTTCCTTTTTGGGGTGTTTACATCCTACCTTACACTATAAAATGAACGGCTCTCATCTCCGACTGATGAGAGGAAGGTGCTGATAATTATCTCTGCCTTCCAAGCACTGATAATATATCGAAAACCTTGGCCCATTTTTCTATGTCTCAGTCCGCCTGAAAAGGATTCTCGTTCTGTAGCAGCATCTCTCATGTTTTTCGTAAGCCTCATCTCTTCACAGATTGCAAATTTTAAGTTATCTTTGCTTCTTGATGACCTGTCTCTTCCGTTTTGTTCGATTGCGGTTTGCTTGGTGGTGATTCCTTTGAGGTAATGAGAATGTTTCAATCGCAATTTCGGATCAGATGACTTATCAAAGTCTAAACATATCAATCCTCTCATCTCAGTAAGGTTTATTTGCTGAACTAAGCCGATCCATCATCAACCTATCAGCTGCTGGTTGCCGTGGGGGTTGCCGAATAAAGCGGGGCTTCCACTCTTCTGTCTCCTTCTTTTTTTTTTTTTTTTTTTTTTTTTTTTTTTTTGTCAACGAGCAAGCTCCTCGGTTATGCCTTTATTTAGATGCATTCTAGAAGTGGTTCAAAGTCTGGAGATGCATTCTTGTGGGGTTTCAGCTAGCTTTAAGGAATTCCTTATTAGAAACTTTTATTTATGTATTTCTTTTTATTTCACCTGCCGCTCACGGGCAGAACCTATTCAAGGAGTGGGTGTTGAACGCCTCAACAAATCCATCTAACTCAAATTACGCAGATGAGCACAGATACAGGCTTTAAAGTGAGGGAAATTGAAATAGAGTAGAAACACAGATGATCGGAGAGAGAATTCCCACAGATACAGAGGTGGCAGGAAACGAAAGAAGCACCCGCAGCGAACCAGTCTGGAGTTACTAACTTCAACACAAAAACTCATGTGCCGACACAGCACCCCTTTGTTGCTACGAGGGCGTCGTAAAGGTGGTGGTAACGCGAGTGGATTAGTATCCCTAAAGCCATTGCCTCTACAGTACGCTATAGAAAAAGGGATAAAGCACCAACAACGCCCCGCAAATATAAAGGGTCAAGTGACTAGAAAGTACAGGACAGTTTATAAGTCCTTTTTGGCCTTTGACTCAACCCTATCCAAAAGCCCGGATGAAAACCAAGCCCCCGCCCCTACAGATGATGAGAGCAGTACTTCATACAAGGGTCGGATGAGAACGCCTTGTATAGGTGGAGTGACTGAGAAGAGGAAAAAAGTCCTGCAGCAGTCTAAACAGAACTTCATTTCTTTGAGGCCGCCCTACGCAACCACTGTGATTTGAGGTTTTCCAAACATTTTTTTTGTTGAAAATTTGATCCCACAGGAGTTTATAATTCGTCAACAGGAGCGACGAGAGAACGGTCGAAAGAGATAGAAAAGTTAAGTGTCCTAGGAGATGAGAGAGAGAGAGAGAGAGAGAGAGAGACGAGAGAGAGAGAGAGAGAGAGAGAGAGAGAGACGAGAGAGAGGAGAGAGAGTCAGCAGGAGAGAGAGCGAGAGACGAGATGAGAGAAGAGCGATGAGAGAAGAGAGGTAGAGAGAGAGCGAGAGAGAGAGAGAGAGAGAGAGAGAGAGACGAGAGACGAGAGAAGGAGGATGAGAGAGAGAGAGGACAGAGAAGAGAAGATGAGAGAGAGAGAGAGAGACGAGAGGAAGCAGAGAGGAGAGCAGAGAGAGAGAGAGAGTAGAGAGCGAGATGAGAGAGAGAGAGAGAGAGAGACGAGAGAGAGAGAGAGGAGAGAGAGAGAGAGAATAGAAGAGAGAAGAAGAGAGAGAGAGAGAGAGAGAGAAGAAGAGAGAGAGAGAGAGAGAGCAGAGAGAGAGGAGAGAGACTGAGAGAGAGCCGAGAGAGAGAGAGACGAGCAGATGAGAGAGAGAGAGGATAGAACGAAGAGACGGAGAGACGAGAGAGAGAGGACGAGAGAGAGAGCAAGCAGAGACCAGACAGCTAGAGCAGCAGGAGAGAGAGAGAGAGAGAGTAAAAGAGAGAGTACGGACGAGACGCAGAGCAGAGAGAGCAGAGAAGCAGACGAGAGAGAGAGAGAGGAGAGAGAGAGAGAGAGAGAGAGAGAGACGAAGAAGATGAGAGAAGACTGACGAGAGAGAACGACAGAGAGAGAGAGAGAGAGAGACGAGAGAGAGAGAGAGAGACGAGAGACAGAGAGAGAGAGAGGAGAGACGAGAGAGAGAGAGAGAAGAGAGAGAGAGAGAGAGAGAGAGAGAGAAGAGAGAGAGAGAGAGAGAGAGAGAGAGATGAGAGATGAGAGAGAGGAGTAGAGAGCAGAAGACGAGCGAGAGAGAGAGACGAGATGAGCACGAGACAGAGAGAGAGGAGAGAGAGAGAGAGACGAGAGGAAGAGAGAGAGAGACGAAGAGAGAGATTTGTGAAAGTTGGGTTTTAAAGGAATTAAATTTCACAACCTGTGAGAGCGAAACCCCAACCCTGTTATTCTATCAGTATCATTCGAGAATAGTAATCGGCAAGATTAAGACGAGAGCAGGCAATTCTAGAAGTAAAGCAGGGCAGCAGAATTGATATATAGTTGAAAGAAATAAGGTCCAGAGTCATCGACACTACTGAGTGATAGAGGTTAGATGGCACTGGTGAGACAGAGATCAATTGATGAACAAGCAGTGCAATAAATGGAGATAAAGACAGAAACGCCTGACGGAACACCCACTATTGCACCAGAACAAGAAGATAGTCGCGCCCATCAAGCAAACAGCCAAGCCATTGAGCGATTTGAAAGAAAGCTAGGAAAAGTAGCAAAGAGAAGGAGGAAACCCCAAGGGGGGGGGGGAGCTTGGAGAGCAGTGACGCCAACTGCCATATCCCGTCAAATGCTTTGGATACTGTCAAGGCGAGCCACCACACATCTTTGCCCATAAGTTCTAAGGTCCGCGAAAACCATAAAATTCTAGTTTAAAATAGGAAAGATAGTCGCCATATAGCATCTCGAGCACCAAAAACTGTACTGGTAACTTCATGAATTTCTGATACCAGTACGGCTTTTTTTGCGTGCTTGCGAGATCTACTGGCGATATACTTTTCTATTTAACAGATTTAAATGGTTTTTCCGCCCTTAGGAACTATCGGGAGACTTGTGTGGTGCGCTTGACATAGTCCAAAGCATTCTGCCGGCTATGGCACGGCGTCACTCAGCTCTCCAAACTGCCCCTCCCTTGGTTTTCTCCTCTCTTTGCTTACTTATGTCTAGCTTTCTTTCAAAATCGCTCAATATCGGCTGTTGTTGATGGGCGACTTCTTCTTCTTTTTTCTGCTCAAATAGTGGTGTCCTCAGGGTTCTTGTCTTGTCCTCCTGACTTTATTCCTGCTCTTCGTTAATGATTCTTCAGTCAGCCTGCACAATCTTAACTCTATCTCCATCATATGCCTGATGACATTCGACCCTTCAATTCTTTCAACTAATTTCAACTTCTGCTCCCTCTTTTTGCTTTCTGAATTGCCTCGTCGTCTTAACTCTTCTCCGATTCTAATGTCTACGCTGATCTGGAACGGAATTTCCGGGTTGGGTCGTCTCAATCTTGTGGAATATTTAATTCTTTTAAAAAACCCAACTTTCTACAAATCTCCCCTCTCTAAGACACCTTCCTAACTTTTCCTATCTCTTTCGACTTACTGTTCTCCATCGTCTCTCCTCTTAGACAATTAATAACAATCTCGGCCATTAACATAAACAAAAAATGTCTTCGAAACCTCACATATACCACTGGCTTGCTAGACCGGCCTCAAAGAACTGGGAGTTCTGTTTAGACTGCGTGACTTTTTTTTTCCTCTTCTCAGTTGCTCCAGCTGTACAAGGGTCTCCATTCCGCCCATTGTATAGGAGTATGCTCTCAAATTCTCTGGGGGGGCTCCCTTGGTTTCCCCGGCTTCTTGGATAGGGTCGAGTCTAAGGCCAAATGCTTATAACTGCCCTGTACTTTCTTCTTAGTTCTACTTGACCCTCTATCTGTCGCGGCGCTCGATGTTCGGTGCTTTTATTTCTTTTCTATGGGGTACCTTTGGGCAAAGTGCTCGAGGCGGAACCTTTTCCACTCGCGTCCCACACAGCTTCTACGACGATCCACGAAGACAAGGGGTGCTTTTGTCGGCACATGAGTTCTTCGTGCTTGACTATACGTAACGTCCAAACTTGTTCGGCTGCGCGTGCTTCCTGTCTATCCCTGCACCTCTGTTGCCTGTGGCGAATTCTCCTTCCTACTCTCTG
>JABUQX010016811.1:47500-75425 GCA_015478945.1 Trachelipus rathkii | reverse complement strand
TGGAGATTTGCCCTTTCAATATGCTAAACATTTGTAAATTTCTTTTTCCAAAAGACTCAAATCATTTTTTTTTTTTCAATTTATAAAATTTCCAAACACCGCGTTAATATTATTTTTTTTTTTTTCATTTTTTTTTTTGGAATGAAAGGAAATTAATACTAACTTTTTTAATAAGTCATGGCTCTATTAAAATAATCCTGCCACAAGATTTTCTATGCCCAGCCAAACATTTGTTGATTGAATAACAGAAGTCATTTTTATATACAGGGGTTAACTTTGTTCTTTTTTTGCCCTGATACCCGATTTTGACCCCGTTTTCCTTAAATTGGCTCTAGTTTGAGAGAGCACATACAGGGCGGAGAACGTGGAGGGAGAGTCGCAAAAAAATACCCATTAATAACAAAACAATTTAATTAGGGCTTTTTGTTAACTCCGCGCGTATTCCACAATTAAAAAAACACCGGAAGAGGATTATTTACTCATCAGTTTTGGTTAATATGGAGAAACAGTTAAATAAAAATCGGCCGTAGGTTCATTTCTATAAGATTTTATTTAATCTTTAATGAAAGATCCACAATTAGCCATTACAAATCGCTGCCAAAGGTGTCCTAAGGTACCCACTCTATCATATCCTACCACTCTACCAAGTGCGCTATCCCTTTTGAATTCGATCACCGTTCTCTTTTGACATATCATTTAAGTGGAACCAACCGGCTTTAAGACGTATCCCTTAATCTTGTGCCTACCTTGTGCTATCCATTCTCACGCTCCTTTATCGGAGAGAAAGTATGTTATATAATAGTTATAAAAGATAATAATAAAATAAAGTAAGTTATACTTTCAAATGCAAACATATCTATTTATGGCCGAAGACATAAGTAGACATACAAGACCATTGAAGGCAAAGAATAGTTATACAAGAATTTAATGTAAAATATTCAAAATACGAGCATAAAACTGGTTAACATCCGGAAGGGATCTAAACAATATATCAAATTATTTGAATACAATCCCACAAATACAAATCCTAATTTATATATTACAGAAAATAAAAGGGGCATTTAAACACACAAGCATATTTGGTTATTCCGTTAGATATAAACAAAACATACGAACATTTAAATGCATAAAAATACAAAAAATGTTTATACATAGATTATTGATATGAAACAAATCGAATTATTCACAAGTTAAATAGGCCACAACGATCGAACCGTTGAATCCAGAGAAGGTCTTAGTATAAGGCGTTTTTAATGATCACTCCGATGGAGTTTGCCCATCAATGCGCACGTAAATGGTGTTCAAAGCTGTAGTTACGAGCGAAACAATGCTTGACATATGTAGAGACGAAATTGTTTGAAATCCTTAGGTCGCATCCATATTTCGAAAAAAAAAATTTCTTCATACGTAAAAGGGAGAGGTCACAGAACCAATTAGAATTCGAAAAGGGGAATCAAAGTTAGTGGAATCCAAAAATGAATTTCTGCCCATAATCCAAACTTAAAATGATGAAAGAATCCATACCGTTAAAGGAAGTTACATATGAAGGCGAAGTATGCTTGAAATTTAGGTCCATATTATTGCAAAAAATTTCGTTAACAACTATAAAAGGTGATCGAGGTCACAGAACCATTTGAATTCGAAAAAGGAATCAGAGTTTCTGTAGTGGAATTTCTTAAAAATGAGGTTTCTGCCCTAGATCCAATTACTTGTTTAATTGATAGAAGAACAATCCATGCCGTAAGGAGAAAGTTGCTAATGTCAGTAGTGAATAGTTTCGGAACCCGTCCTGCATAGTTGTCACCACTGCTGCCACGACCACCCTAATCAAAATTTATAAAAAGAAAATTGAAGTCGTATTGATGAATGTTCTCTAAAATGCTTGAGCCTTCATGTTTCTCGACGAGTGTTCTGATTTAGGAATTTAAGAATAATTATTATTGTAGTTTTTTCTTTTTCTTCATCTTAGCTTTTCGTTTGTTTTTTAGAAGGCGTAAATTGAGTTTAGAGGGTGTTCTTTCCGGGTTCACCAATTTTATAGGGTCGACATTGCTAAGTTGGTGGCTTCTTTAAGAGCAAGCACACTTATATAAGAGGTTGGTAATTAGAAATCCATATTTGAAATGATGTTTTATTCAACATAAGTAAAAATATTCAAGAAAAAGTTATGAAGCAACAAAAGCCCTTCTGTTGAGTTACTCTCTCTTCGTAGGCGAAGTGGTTGGCAGTCACAGCCTTTTCCAGCGCGTTTTCCAAACTATTTTTGTTTCAACAATACTTTAGTGCGACGAGAGAGATATAGTGGATCGAAATCAAGTCGCAGCCTTTTCCTTGAAGTTTATCGCTCTTGCCAGGGAGGATTTCTGGAGAGCCCAGTATCTTGCAGTGAGACCTTTCCTCTATTACATAGTAAGTTTGAATCTGCACTGCAAGTAGTCTGAACTGAAGAAAGCATTCTCAAATGCAGGCCGTGGTTTATATATCATTTTCACTTCGATTATGCTAAAATTTTGCCGCGCATAAGCGTGTGAAGACATAAAGTACGCCACAACACTAAATTCAAGAAATGATTTTCTACACAATGTTTTTATTTAATGGGTGCATACATTGAGCTCATTATATATAATTTTATAGTATATACGTAATTAAATTGTCCTAAATTATTTTTGTAAATAGATTATACCTTTTAGTAATAATATATATAAGTTATATATATAATATATATATATAATATGATATACATATATATATATATTACTTATACCTATATACACTATGTTAACCTGAGTAATAGTTATATATACTACTAGACATTCGCGTAGGATCTTCGCTTCTGTCCAAAAACAATTTTGAGTGCGGGTGGGCAAAAAATAAGAGATGAAAAATTGCTCCTAAATAGTTTTGAATTTTTTCCATATGTATATTTATCGAACAAAAATCTACATTAACGCTCATGGTGCCTTAGGTGTTCTGTGTTTGTTATTTTTATTTTAAACAATTAAATGTAATAATATGCATATAAAAAGAATTTACATTAATTTGCTTAATGTACGTTAAGTAAGTTATGTTGAGTTACGCTTTACACAAATTTACTCTCTCATTTTCATGTAACTTAGCTTCTTTCGTATTAAAACCGTTTGAAGCGACTGGCAAATTTATCTTTATGCTTATTGGTTAAATTGTGTTTGTTATAAAAAAATACCTTCTTAAAGTGGGGAAAAATACAAATTTTTAATGAAAAATACCAAAAAATTAATTTAGCCATCAACTCCTGTTTTTGAACAAAAGACAAATATGTTGGAGATATTAAAACAAATCCTATAGACTTTTCTTTTTAGTCTCCATAAAATAACTTTTATTTAACGAAAAATGTTGACGTTGTGATGGTTATAAATAGAATACCGATTATATAGTATATATTATATTCAATATTATTATTATCAATCAAAATGGGTATATATATTAGTGATATAATTATATATATTGCCACCACATTTTATTATTAACAAACAGTAATTTAAACACCGACAAAAATGTCATTTATAATATATTATTTCAGTTATTAACTAAAATAATATCCTCTTACATTTTTTTTGACCAATGTTTTTCGCTCTAAATAAAAATTTTAAATTTATTATAAAAAAAAGCATTGAACTGTGACTTCTGTATTATAATATTTTGGAAAAACTTTTATCCTTTTGCGGCCAAAAAAAATCTCTTTCAATTTCAATCTCTACATTTGATATTTATTAACTATTTTGATCTTTGGAAATTGTAATATTTTAATAATTTTATAGTTTTAAAAAAAAAAAATTTCGCAATTTATTTTTAATTATTTATCTGCTGAATTTGCTTTGATAATTATTACCACTGTTATAATAGTAGCAGAAGAAATCAGTTGGAAATAAGAAAAGTAGTAGCTCCAGTAGCAGTGTAGTTAATAGTAGGAGTGAGTCCTGATTCAGTTAGTTAGAACGTAGTTTAGTAGGTAAGCTGGAGAATATTTAGTAAATAGCTAATAATACAAATAAGATAATAAAAAATAATAATGAAATTCATGAATTTGATCGAATTTATAAAATTAACTCTTCCTGTTCAAGGACAAAAATGTAATACACGACTTTCCATGTTAACTGTATAGTATATTATATATTATAGTATTAATATATAGAAAAAAAAAAATAAATATCATATATATATATATTATATATATTTAGAATATAATATAATATAATTAATTGTATAAAATATATATATACATATCCATATATAATTACTATTATGTACTTATCCATGTAGATAAGCGTCTAAAACATATATAATACTAATATAAAAAATATAGCTATATATCTATATCCTATATAATTTAGGTTATTTATATTGATACTTGTATATATATAGTATATATAATAATATATTATAATATAGTTATATATATATATATATATATATATATATATATATATATTATGGGAGGAGAGAGAGAGCAGAGGAGGGGAGAGAGAGAGAGAAGAGAGAGAAGAGAGAGAGAGAGAGCAAGAGAGAGAGAGAGAGAGAGACGGAGAGAGTTGAGACCCGAGGAGAGGTTCGGGAGAGATGAGAGAGAGAGCCCGAAGAGAAATAGAATAAAAGGCTACTGGAATCAGAACCCGCTGATATAATAATATATATAATTATATAAATATATATATATAAAATATATCATATATATATAAATATTAGTATATATATAAAATATATATATATATATATTTATATATATATATATATGTTCTAAAATATTTTATTCTGTTACACCTTGAAAATGTGTTGAAAAACACGAAAATGCTTTGGTGACTTTATCTTTTTTATTTTCATTGATATTTTTAAAATAATATATAGTAATATATATATGAATATATATATATAATATATATATATATATATAAATATATAATATATATATATATATACCTATATATATATATATATAACTTACTTTTTACTACCTAATTGAAAGGATATTTCGATCCATCAATGACGCGTGAAAACGCCCAAATATATTACCAATATAAATATAATATTCACACTTTTAATTTTAAACAATTTATTTCAAATCCTTGCCTAGGACTTCTTATATACATGAGCTATAATAATAATAAAATAATAATAATAATAATAATAATAATAATAATAATAAATAATAATAATAATAATAATAATAATAATAATAATAATAATAATAATAATAATAATAATAATAATAATAATAATAATAATAACATAATAATAATAATAATAATAATAATAATAATAATAATAATAATAATAAATAAAAATAAATAATAATAATAATAAATAATAATAATAATAATAAAAAAAGGTAACTGAGGGAGTTTTTTTTTTTTTAAAAAAAAAAAAAAAGAAAATCTTTTTAAATCGATTATACAAATAAAATGTTAATATGTCTTTGAAATAATATGTATCATCTTTTATTTTATTATATTTTTAATTTTATTTTTTAATTTATATTTAATTTTCTTTTTTAATTTTTAATTATTTTTTATTTCTTTTATGTATATTTTGTGTATAACTGATCAATAGGATTTTATATATATATATATATATATATATATATATATATATATATATATATATATATATATATATATATATATAAATATATATATACTATATATATATATATATTTATATAATATATATATATATATATATATTTATATATATATTATTATTAATATATATTAATATATATATAATATATATATATATATATATAAAATAATATAAAACTTTGAATTTTCTATATATATTTTATATAAAAAATATATATATAATATATACATGTATATATATATATATATAATATTATTTATATATATATTATATAATATAAATATATTATAAATAATAATATAATAATATAATATAATATTATATTATATATAATTAATAGTATATAATATATATATATAAATAATATATTATATATTTATATTATTTCATTTATATTTATATTTAGTAATACAAAGAAGTAGTAGTACCTGTTCGTCTTGCCCGACATGAAAAACTTTAAAAACAAGAAGTTTTACTTCATAAATATAAACATATAATATAATATAAATTATAATTATATTCATATATTATATATATATTTATACAATATATATCATATATATATATCATAATATATAGTATTATTATTATATGTATTATATATTATATATATATTATAAATTAACTTTCGCTTGCCCGGACGTGAAAACAGAACTTTAAACAAAAACTTTTACTTTAATTTGAAATGAGTAACGGATTTGAACAAAATTATATTCTTTATTCCTTAATTAATTAAAGAATGTGTTGAAGAGAATTAAAGAATTGTTCAACTAGACTTGTCATTAAATAATGAATAAGTTTTTTTTAGGTTTTGAACGAATCTTTTTTAAAAAAAACTTGTTCAAGAGTTGCCAAGATAAAATTTGCCAATCTTCTTATTATCTTCTCTATAATGCAAAATATGTCAAATGGCAAACTATAAACAGATATTGGCATACTATTTTCCGGAAGTTCGTCCATATAGGTACCGAGTGGACATGTTTTTTATGAAAATCTTGTCCACATAAATATCGTTTGACAAGTTTAAATTTTGAGTGAATATTGTTTCTCTAGTTTATATAAATCATAATATAAGATTATATTAAATATATATATTATTTATCCTATATATATATCCATTGAAATTTTTTTTTTTTTTAGTACATCATATAACCAACTTATATTATTATAAATATAGGTAGTATCAATATTACGTACTATATACTAATATATATATATATATATATATATATATATATATATTGCAATTTTTGGTTTTATTAGTAAAAATGGGTCTCAACACGAGAACTACATTTTCCGATCCTCATAACATGCGAATAAGAACTTTAAGGTCCTTTTTTGCATTACCTATGTTTCGAGAATTCACAGTCCCCTTCCTCAAGGCCTATTTAAGAGTAAAAGATATAATATGTATTAATATTAATTTACAGTACGAAATGATTAATTGTCCGTCGTTTATACTCGTTTAAAATTTAATAGGATATAATAAACAGTGTAAAATAAAATAATTTTGCAATTAATATAGACAATGACCCGAATTTGAGGGATAAATATTAATAATTACCGCTCTTCTATCTGTGTTAATGGGAGGATTGAGAATCGTTATACGAAATGACCCTAAAATGTGATGGTTTATCTCTACTTATTCTAAAATAGTTACACATAATATTTCTCAGTAGATATTATTTATGTTGGACTGAATTGAATTACTTTTAACAGCGCTGAATTTTTTCCTCTAAATATCTGGTTGTTTTAAACTAGTGGTAACTTTAGAAAAAAAACAAGTTATATATATATATATATATATATATATATATAATAGTATATATATATATATATATATAGAATGTTATAATATATATATTTATATATAGTATTATATTATATGACCAACTACTAGTATATCAATATACTAGTTATATATATATATAGTATATTATAATGTATATATCATATACTAGTGTATATATATTGATATAATATATAATATATATATATGTATACTATAATATTATATAATAATATTATATTTATATACTATTAATATTTTTAATCTATATATATATATAATGATATTATGATATATATTATATATATAATCTAATTTATATACTCCATATATTATATATTATATTATAAATTATTATCATATATATATATATTTATCATATTATTATTTTTATATTGTATATTATATATATTTATACATATTATATAACCTAAAATAAAAATTTATTAGTAATATCAAATATAGAAAGTAAATACCATTATATATATATATAATATAGCACCATTATGGTATATATTCCTAATATAAACTACATACTTTCCTAATATAAGTATATTTTCTCCGTATATATTATATTTTAATATATATTATAACAATATAATCTAGTATATATATAAATATATATTACTAGCCTAAATATATAATTTTTTATTATATATATAGGTAATTATATACTATGATATATTATATATATATATATAGTATATAGTATATAATATATATATATATATTATATTTATTATTTATAGTGATTTATCATGGAATTTAATCTTAAAGGTATGTCGACTTATATTGGTGCTAAAAATAAATAAGAGAAAGTTCATTTACTAGTTTTTATATTATTTTAAATTTTATTGAGCCAACTAATCAGAAAGCCTTAAATTTTTTGTAATACCAACCCGAAGAGAATTAGGGCTGGGAACCGGTTTAGATTTCAGTTTATGTAATAATAGAACAAGCCAGAATTCATATTGTATATGCTTCCCTACATACTAAGAAAATATAATAATTAATTATGTTATTATATAAGGATATCATATTAATTAAAAATAATCAGGTGATTATTCAAAGTTGAAAAATCAACAACTCATTATTTATGTTTCATTGTTGACTTTGCAATTGTCTCATCATTTGTTGACACATTTCAATCGAACACGCAATAAACTGCGTACACTTTTGATTGCTTTTATAGCTATTATTTCTAGCTGTAAAGGACATACACACACCAGTATAAATTATATATATACTATATATCATCTCTACTTAGTGAATATATATATATATATCATATAATATTAATATTATATCATATACTATATATATATATATATATATATTATTATTATTTATTATATACTATAAATACTTAAATAAAAAATAGTTTATATTTTACGAGCACTCACGGGTCTGTTAGCAACTTGTATACTGTAATATACTATTATATATTTATACACTCATTAGTCTAAGATTATGAGCTAAAGCTATTATACTACTATAATAATAATAATCTCATATTAGTATAGTATATTTATATATATATAATAGGCTGGTAAAGATACTAAAAGATCAAAAGATTAAATAATTCTAATCAAATTGTCACTGTAATATTTTTCAACCTAAACTGTTTTGCCTTATATATTATATACTATCATATATATATAATAATATATATATTATATATATAATATCTATATATATATGTATATATATATATATATATAATAGATACTTGAGTTATATATATATTAGTATTATATATATATATATATATATAGTATAATTTTCATTATACTATATATATATATTAATATATCACTTATATATATATTAACCTAATATATATCTTGATATTACTATATGCACTACATGGAGAATATATATATATACAAATATATAATCCAATATACCCGTATAAATTTTGAAATATATTCAATCATATATTGAAATCATTGTCTCGTAGCAAAAAAATCATAAAATTATACTGAAGGAGGAGTTCTGAATTAGTATATATATTATTATACTATATTATTAGTATAATAGTTATATATATTGATATAATAACGATGAAAACTTATAATAATAGTGGTAGTATTTATAGTAGTAATAGATATATACAATTTATTATTATATATATATACGTATATATAAATATATCTAGTGGGAAAGTATATATATTATATATTTATATATATATATATTATATATATTACTGTTAATATATATATATATATATATATACATATATATATACATAATATATGTATGTATGTATGTATATATATAATATATATATATTATTAGTATATAATATATTATATAATAATATTATAATATATATAATATATATATATATATACTATATAGATATATAATTTATTATACATATATTTACATATATATTATATATACTAAATTATGTATATATATTTACCTCCATATAATTATACTATCACGTGATATATATATATATATATATATACTATATAATAAATATATATTAAAGACTTCAAAAATATTATCCCATTTCACAAACATTTTTTCAAAGCATGGTAAAAAACGTTTTAAATTTGTTTAAATAAGTATTGTTTGATTAACTTTTGATAACAAAGTTCTTTTATATATATCTTCTAATAATTTTAACTATAGATTATTTCGTATATATTGTATAATAATAACGTAATATTATAGTATATAATATAATACTCTTTCACATTATTATAATATATACCATAATATAACTATATATACACAATAAAATAAATTATTAACCATGATATTATATACTCACTAATAATTATATTTTATATATAAATATATATTAAAGTATATATGAATTATAAAATTCCCCATTATTAGATATTGTACCTCATATCTCCTACCCTCAGTATAAATTAACATTTAATAGTATATTATTAAACATACAAATTATTATTAAATATATATAGTATATATAAATAACCTTATATTATGTATTATATTATCTAGGTATATATATATATAATATATTTCAATATTTATCTTATTATTATTACTATAACTGAATATATATTATATATATATATATATAATATCCTGATTTTAGAAGTAAAAGTTAGATTATTTTTGTGGGGGTAATTTTTATGAATACAGAATCAATAGGTAGAAGAAACTTATATATATCAATATAATATATAGATATATATTAATCTTAGGTTACTATCACCGTGAGTATATAAGTCATTACTATTATCTATTTTACAAATAAATATTATAATAATATATATGATAGAGATGAAGAGAGATGCAGAAGAGATAGTTGTAGTGGATAAAGAAAAAGAGACGAGTAAGAGAGGTAGAAAGAAGAAAGATATGATTAGAGATCGTAGATGGGTATTGTGTGAGCTGAAGAGAGAGAGGAGGAGCGAGAGAGAAAGAATGAAGAGGGAGAAGAGAGAGAGTGTGAGAGAGGAGAGACGAGAGAGAGGATTTTTCATACTACGACTCAAATTAAATATAAAATTCTGTAAAATTTTTCATTCCATGTAAAAAATTTGAAAATAATTCCTTTAAAAATGTCTTTCTTAAGATGTCATATCCAATGACTTGAAAATGCCGTCCCTCCAAGAAGACAAAATACTCTGCTTCAGGATATCAAGAGTTCAAAGTGAGTACATCAAAAAGGGGGGCTAAAAGGGGGTCCCGAGGTAACCGAGAACTCTCTTGGTGCTTTTTCCAATGAGATTTGTTAGGTTTAGAGAATAGATAGATGATAATCTGGTAGAAGCAATCATACCTCCGATTCCTATGAAGTTCCTATGTGGTTAACGACCTTAATTTTAACCGAGTTGCTGCGAGATTTCTCAGTGCTCATCACAATTGTGCATTGAAAAATAATTATTAATTGGTGCATTTTTTTTTTTTTTTTTTTTTTTTTTTTTTTTTTTTTTTTTTTTTTTTTTTTTTTTTTTTTTTTTTTTGAGACATTTACTTTAGTAAACTCTAGCTATATAGGAGAAGAACCGATTTAAAATCCATTGTTGAAAATGCTTCTGTCCCAATTATCAAAGAGCAACCAAACTGATACTGATCCAGATGACAGGTTGAATGTATTACAAGGAAAAGATGCATAGTTTAAATTTTGCACGGGAAATGGATGTATATAATGATATGACTTAATACCGGGAAAGGATGTATAGGTTAAAGTGTGTTACTTTGGAAGCATGTAAAGATTGAATTGTGTCATTGGGGAAGGATGTAGGAAAGGACGTATAGATTGAATGATTGCTGGGGAAGGATGTATAGATTATTAATACTGGTAAAGGATATATAGATTGAAATGTTATTGGGGAAGGATGTATAGGTAGAATTTTGCTTATACTGGCAAAGGATTACAGATTGATTTGTTATTTGAAAAGCATGCATACGGTTAGATTTTGCTACTGGTGAGGGATCTGTAGGTTGAATTTTGATACTGGGAAGGATGTACAATACAGGTTGGATTGTGTTAATGTGGAAGCATGCATAGGTTGAATTGTGTTATTGGGAAATAATATATAGGTCAAATTGAATTACTGTGGAAGTATGTAGAAGTTAATTTTTAGATCAGGATTAAAATATTAGATGAAATATTAACCATAAGAATACAGTTCAATAGTCTGATCACATTTCCAACAGCATACTTAATCATTATTACACACAATAGATATTTAGCACATCATTTTATTAGATACTGGAATTTAAGGGTAACTTGTAACGAACGCTACTATATCAAATTAGTATTCAAGTAAGTTTCTTTGCGGGTGACACAAAAAAGTCATTAATTGTAATTCTATTTTTTTCGGGAAGTTGGGGGGATGAACTAGTAGGATCCACATGTACATAAGGACTTAAAACATTTGATTTAAAAGTTTTCTTTTTTTTATTCGACCTTAATAATTTATTTCACATCTTATCAGTCCTAAGAGTTGAAACTAATTTTAAAATATATAATGAGCATAAAACTAGATTAATTATAATTAAAAAATAAGAAATAACAATTTTAATAGATAAAATAGAAATTTACTATATAGTTTTAATTTAAAAATTTCTGAGTTAATTAGCTTTAAATGGATAAATTTATTATTATGTTCTTCAAAATTTAATTTAAAAGTAGTGTTATCAATGACAGGGAAACAGTTTTTTCAATATGTTCAAGATAATAATATGAACCACGTCTAACTCATTGAAGAGAAATTCGAAGCAACTATTTTTATTAATTTAAAATTCAGTGTTTAAAGCCGGAATGTAAGTTACGTGCGTTCATCTTAAAATATTCTTGAAGAATATTAATAAATAATAATAAGCGATATATAATCTTTTTGTAAGACGAACAGTGCCATACAATAAATATTATCTAAGTATATAATATTACTGAAAATAATAATAAATAGAACCAACTACTCACCCACCCGATTACTATATTCCTCTGTTTGTTTATTTTTGTAAATCTTTAGTATAATATATATATATATATATATATATATATAATATAATGTATAATATATCATATGATATATATATAATATATATATATATATTAATATTATATAGTATATATATATATTATGATAAAATTAAAGTCTTATAAGATTCAACTATTAAATATTTCAATGTTTTAGTTTTAAGAGTCAAAAACACTTTTCAATTTAATGTATTTCGCGTCATAAAATAATACTTTTGTAACAATTAAAATATATAGATTAAGATAAACAAAACAACTTTATAAGTTAGAGGTTGGTTAATAAAAATAATGATATATAATATAGACAGTATACTTTTAATTAATAATAATAGATAATAATAATAATAATAATAATAACGTATTAATAATAATAAATTATATAGTTGTAAGAATAAAATTTGGAAGTTAAGGATGTTTTCCGGTTTAGATAATCTTTTTTATTATTTATTATTATTAAAGTCATTTAACTAACCGAACGGGAAATATTTTATCTCTATCTATGTGGAATAATACTCCCACATTATGAGATGGTTAAAATTCTTGTAATATAATTAGAATTTTTTTATTTACCTAATTACCATTTTTTATGTTATTAGGTGATGTTTATCATTCTTTGTGTGAGAAATATTTCCAATCCTCCTGGCGTCGATTGTGTGTGATCATCATCGTATATATTATTATTAAATGGCTTGTTGTTTGTGTGTGTGATTATTAAGCAAATTAATATTATTATTTGGGGAATAAATATAAATAATATTTCTCTATGGGAAAAAAGATTATTATTATAGTATATTAAGATTATGTTAATTATATATATAAAGTTTAAATCCTCCTGGCTTGTTAGTTTGTGTGTGAAGTTTTCCCAATTCTTCCTAGTTTGTTCGTTTGTGTGTAATATATTATTATCATGACTGTTGTTATTATTATTATGTATTATTATTTATATTTATAAAGTTATTATAGATTTATTGCTGACCAGTTATTATTATAATTATTATATAATTATGAAATTGATCCTATTATTATTATTATTATTATAATTAGATTATTTATTATTATTATTATTATTATTATTATTATTATTATTATTATTATTATTATTATTATTATTATTATTATTATTATTATTATTATTATTATTTATTATGTATTATATTATTATTGATTAATTATTAATTTTGATTTATTATTATTATTATATTATTATTTATTATTATTATGTTTATTATTATTATTGATCAAGTTTACTTTATATTTACAATTTAAATTATTTGATTAATTTTTGATCATTATCATTACTGTTGTTTTATTATTATTTATTATTATTATTATTTTATGTTATTATTGAATTAGTATTATTATTATTATTATTATATTATTATTATTATTATTTATTATTATTTATCTTTATTTGATTATATTTAATTAATGGTTTCTCAGTAGTGATTATTATTTATTGATTATAATAATTAGTCCTATTAATTCGGTATATTTTTTATTTTATTTCATCTTATTTTATTAATTATTATTATTATTATTATTATTATTATATATTATTTATTATTATTATTATTATTATTATTAATGTTGAATTACATAAATATTTGTACATATATTATTAATTTGTAAATAAAGCATGGAAGGGATAGAAATTGTTATTTCAAAATAGAAAAAATTATTAAGAATTATTTTATTATATTAATGTATATTGACAGTGAGTGTATTATTATTTATTATTATTATTATTATTATTATTATTATTATTATTATTATTATTATTATTATATTCATTAATTACTTATTATTTATTATTATTATTATTATTGTTATTATTAAATTTATTATATCTTTTTTTCTTTATTATTATTAAATTAATTAATGTTGAACTCAATAATTACCTTTTATTATTATATATTATTATTAATATATTATTATTATTATGTATTATTATTGATTGAACTATTATTATTATTGAATAATTTATTATTATTGAGTTAATTATTTAATATCATATTATATTATTAAAATTAAATATATTATGTATATTTTATATTATTTGAGTTATTATTATTATTATCATTATTATTTATTATTATTATTATTATTATTTATTAGTGTGGAGGAATATTGTTTATGATGAAGATGATAATATTTATTATTATTATTATTAATTATTAGATTAATTATATTATTATTATTATTACTGTATTAATTTTTATGGACTTGCAATTTATTATCTAGGGTTATTATTTATTAGATTTTTCCATTGCCTCATCATCATCATCATATTATTATTTTTATTATTATTATTATTATTATTATTATTATTATTTATTATATATTTAATTATTTATATATTTTTTCCATTATCTTTATTATATATTTTTTATACTATTAATAATCTATGATTATTTAATTTAAAGTTTATTTATTATTATTATTTCATTTTGTATTTTTATCTTGTTTGTGTAATTATTTTTTTTCAATATCATTATCATGTAAATTTTATTCTAAAATAATATTAATTAAAATTATTGAGATTATTCTTTTGAGTATTATTACTATTGTTTATTTATTTTTTTTAATATCATTATCATTATTATTATTATTATTATTATTATTATTAATTATTATTATTATTATTATTATTATTATTATTATTATTATTATTATTATTATTATTATTATTATGGGCTTAAATTGCATGAATTTACAGTGGTTTAAAACCAATCTGAAAGAAAGAACTCAGTATGCCAAGTTGGATGATACATTCCCTGATACATAACAAAACTAAAATCAGTTTTCCACAAGGTTCAGTACTAGTACCATTACGTTTCTCTATATATTCAAAATTAATCTCTCCCTCCTAAAAGAAATATAGAAAGTAATCCATAGATGTAGGATTACAGTTTCTAAGATCAAATAATCTAAATTTTAAAGAATCAAACTGGAGGAAGAGTTATCCTTCGATACCACACAACAATCTAAAAACTCTTCACTGTAAACTTAATTCAAATTGTTCAAGGGGCCACCTTCTGTTGAAATATAATTTGCAATTATTGTGAGCAAACCTAACATTGGATCTTAAAGCACAAGAATCGATCTATACCTAGCTAGTAAGTGATACATCGAAAAATAATCAAAAAACCGTATTAAAACATCGTAAGTGTGAAAGTCTATTCCTCTCCTTTGGGGATTATTATTATATTATTACCTTATTATTATTTATTCATTATTATAATGGTTTTTATTAATTATATTAATATATTTTTATTATTAGTTTTTATGTATTATATAATTATTTAATATCCCTGACATTAGTGCCTTAATCTATCCCTGAGTTATTATTTCACATTGATTATTTGCCATTATTATTATTTATTATTATTATATAATCTAATTATTATTAATTATATTTATTGATTATTATTTAATTAATTATTATATTATCTATTATTTATTATTTATATTATTAGTTTAAATTTCTGTGTTTATTCATATATTATTATTATTATTATTTATTAGTTATCTATGTATTATATTTATTATTAGTATATATTATTATAGGTTGTTATTAAGATTATTGTTAACATTAAAATTTTAGTGGCTGTATTAAATTATGCGGTGCGGCTTCGATAGGAAACACTATTTGATTGGTTCGCTCCGCAGGCCACCCGTTCTAGCAGTGGACATGTTAAAATTTAGGATTCATGTATTTATCAGTTTGCAGGACCTACTTTATTATATCGTTAAAAATATATATTTGTTTGATGTTCATAACCTGAAAAAGGTTTTGAAACATTGTAGAAGCAGCTTTTAAAGTATGTATAAATTATTATCATTTACTATTTAAGAGTATTATTTTTGATTATTATTATTATTATTATTATTATATTTATTATTATTATTATTATTATTATTATTTATTTATATTATTATTATTATTATTATATTATTATTATTATTTTTTTTGTTTTAATATATTATTATTAACGTTTTATTATTATTATTATTATTATTATTATTATTTATTATTATTATTATTATTATTATTATTATTATTATTATTATTATTATTATTATTATTATTATTATTTTATATGTATTATTTATTATTATTATTATTATTAACTGTATTTTGGCAATTGAAATACGCAGTTAATATTCTCCAACAATTATATTTAATATTAAACATAGTGGCGTCGCTACTTAAAAGAAAGCTTTTGTATAATATTATAGGACGTATCGTCACCTCAGCAGCCATTATTCAGTCCTTGTAATATTTAGAATAATGTATTTTAGTTTTTTTTTCTTGCACATTTTTAAAATCATTTTTCTTTTTCAATTGGATTTAAATTTTGCTTTATTATTTATTATTATGTTTACTTATATATATTATATATTAATTCCTCCTATTATTTTATTATTATTATTATTATATTGGATTTATTATTTTATTGTTTCCCTCATTATTAAGTGTTGTTTTGATTTTTAAATCATGTTAATTTATTATTATTTATTGATACTAAATTAACATTATTATATTATTATTTTATTATTGCTGTTGTTTTGTTCGTGTTGCTTGTATGGTTGAGTTGTTAATTGTTGCCTTTTGTGTGTAATAATCCCAACACTCTTATTGCGAGCAAGTGTACAAGAAACTTAAAAGGAGGTTGTCCTGATATCAATAAGTTTGTTGTTCGTTGTTGCTGGTTGTTGTTATAATTTAAATTATGCTTTATTAATAATCGATTTGTGTTTGTTTTTACTATTTGATTCTTTGAGTATTTCTATATGTATTAATTATTATTATTATTCTATTATTATTATTATTATATTTTTTATTAATAATTGTATCACTTTGTATTATGTATTATTATTATTATTATTATTTATTTATTCGATTATATATATATAATATATATATATTAGGTATAATATTATAATTATTAAGAATAATATAATATATATAATTAATATAAATATAATTATATAATGTGAGTGTATAATAATTTATTATATATATATATTTATAATATATATGATAATAAATAATATGGTATTAAATATATATTATAGTGATTACTTATACTGTATACATATTCCTTTCCAAAGTTCTTAATAAGTTGATAGATTGCCAGAAAAATGTGTTAAAACTGCCTTTTCCAACTGCCTTTGTACTTCGACTGATGTGAAAAATGCAAAATGACCTAATCTATCTATTAATAGTTTATATTTCAATAAAAATTATATATATAGTGAGCTCTAACTGGCCTTATTCCTTCTTTTCTTTCAGATGATATTATATATATAATATATGGAATATGATTAGTATATACTCAGCTATATATATATATACATATATATAGTATATATATATATATATAACCGGTTCACACCTATATTTATATTATATATTATTTCATAATCTCAATAAAAGGTATAGGTATATATAAAATGTTCTTACCTTTAACAATAACTTTAATTATTTTTAAATATTGAACTCAACTATTTAATTTGATACTTCACTTTAAATAAATTGAAATTGAAATTAAATCCAAAATAAAATTTCAAAAAAATCACATATTTAAATTATATATTATAAATTTGCGTAATTATTTTTATTTATTTTTTTCTACAGGAATATTTTTTGTTTGTTTTTATTACTGATATAATTATTTAAACATAGCGTCAATATATGTCCCCTGGCCACACACTCTCCTGCTTATATTATTATTATTTTCCTCTCTCTTCTCTCTCTCGCAACAACATTCTCTCTATCTCCCTATCGTGCTCTGGCTCGTCTCTGCATACTACACCAGTGGGTTTGAGACGTTTCCTGTGTTCGGCAGTCTCCATCCTATCGGGAAGTATGTGTGACAACCACTAAGAGAGGGAGCTAAAAACAAGAGTTTCTTACTAAAACTATTCTTTCGCTTCTAATTTGTATATTTAAAAAGAGCGAAGATATTATCATTCAACACAATTTGCGTAATGTTTATTTGTATTTCCTATTCTGCAGGTATTTATCCATTAACTTATACTTAACTCTTACTATGTGTGTTATTTTATTTCTTTATTTATTTCGTTCTAAACTTTTTCCCTTGAACTCATCATTGTTTTCAAAGACCCGCATTTTGTTTATATAATTCTTCAAATTATTAATTTGTTTTATTATTTGTGAAATCTACTTGAATGGTTAGTATTAGTGTTAGGACAGCACTATTCACTATAGTACTTAAAAATATATATATATATACTATATATTAATTTATTTTACAAATATATTATATAATATTATATATTTAAACATAGTATATATATATATATGTATATGTCTCCGGCTGGTATGAATTTAGCTGGATAATGTCTGAAATTTTTTTCCCTTTTGGCTAGCTGGAACAGTCTTATTACCTTATCTTTCAAATTACCTGTTAACAAGTTTATATAATAATGATATACCTTTTCTCTATGAATTCAAATAAACATACCTGGACTCTACTTAAATATCATAAATTTAAGGAACTAAAAATCATCATATCTTATCAGAGCTTGCAAGAAAATGCTAATGGTCCTAGTATTTTCAACTGGCAACATCAACAGCTCAAAAAGAAATAGATTTTCAACTGATAAAGCTGTTATGCTTCTGTTTTTGTACGACATTTTGTGAATCTTAAACTTTTTATAATTTAATATATTTAGTCATATTAATTAATACTCATTTTCCTATATTTTAAAAATGGGGAATATTACTGTAATTATCAGTTATGATTAAGAATTTTTTTTTGTTTTATTAATTAGCTACCCAGTAAAAATTTCAACTTTTAAAAATCTATTATAAAATTAAAAAAATTATTTAAATTGAAAATTTTTAAGAAATTTTTAAGAAATTTTTAGTGTAGGTATAATTGGATGAGTTACAAATCTTCAATATATAAATGTATTGGGTGTTTACACCACCTTTAAACAGTATCCAAAAGTATGTTTTTTTTTTGTTTTTTTTGCCTGAGTTTAGAATAGTCAAAAGTTAAAATTTGCCCTAAGCCGAGACTTTAAAATAAATTTATCGGAGGAAATAGACTTAAGTGAGTTACACAACTTTTATTTAGGAATTTTTCTATATACTCAATCATTTTACCTATCCCAATTTGATTCAGCTATCACAATGATGTTTCCAGAGATTAAATTGTTGAGCATATAGGAAAATTTTATAAATTATATTAACTCATTCAATTGTATCTAGTCTTAAAATTTCAAATAAATTGGATGAACAGTAAAAAAAATTATAATTAGCCTAAAGAGAATTTTCAATTTTATTAATTTTCACCCCACTTCCAGATAATGGGAAAAAAAAATCTACACATTTTTATGGTATATATAGGAAAGATAAGAAGGCATAAACCAAAATTTTTTATCTAGTATACAGTACATCTAAATATTGAAGGTTTTTTTTTTTCAGATGGAGCCACCCAAAATTGATAATTCAATTTGGGACCACATGTTAGATGGTTGGTTAATGGTTACCCAAAAAAATGTTATGAATCCATTTTGAAATTTGACCAATTATATCTACTCTGAAAAATTCATGATATCTAGATGAATTGTAAAAATAGAATTAGAATATTTTCAATTTTGATAGTTTTTAAGTTAAATTATTGAATCTGTCTTTTAAGTTATTAAAGATATTTTGAATACTTATACATGGTAAATTACATTGTTTAAAGAAAAGAATCTCTTACATGATTATATAAAACTTATAACTGCAAGCAAGTCTTTAAAGAATATAAATTTGGATAAATTTCACTATGAGATGCATTTTAAATTTTATAATCTACAAGGTGTTAAAATGATATTCAGTAAAAAGAAAGAAAAATCTCTCAATTATTCATCCACTGCACGTGTATATTAAACTATTTTTTAATCTTATATACTGAATTAAAGGTAAATCTTTAAAAAACTAATAAATGCTTATTCTGTATGAAACTAAATGTTCAGATTTTTTTTTGGAAAAATGTTCAATTTTTTATAAAAAGGTCCAACCAGAGAAATTGAAAATGATATTCATCCGAAGTCAGATCTTTGTGAAATGGCAAGATATCTGGTCAGAGCTGGATACTGTTACATCACTATTTATTATATATTTTTGATTATATTAATTAAATATATTTACCATACTGATGCTTCAAGTCTTCAACTCATGTAGGATTTTGGTTTCGACTTTTATCCTCATCCAGTTCTCTCTGTTTTTGTACTCTTTCTATTTTGAGTCTTGAGATGCTTCTCCACATCTGCAACCCACCTATTACTCGGGCTTCCCTTTTCTTTAATTTCTTTTATTCAAAAATCCTTATTATTAATTATTTTATTCAAAAATCCTTATTTTGCCATCCTGTATACATTACACAGGAACTACCTGTCTATTCGCCAAACAATTTCACAGGCATATTCACTTTCCTCCACTCACTACCTCTTCATTACTACTACAAAAATTTGTCTGAATTTTTATCTCCCATCTTCACAACTCTTTGTAACTCCTCCTTATTGGCCACGTCCCTGCTATTTATATTACAACTGGTCTTAAAATTGTTTTATTTAATTCTGTCTTAATTTTCAGGCAATATTTCTAATTATAACAGTAGCCTATTCTTTTCATCTCTTAATTTCTGTCACTCACCAACTTTACTTTTTTTTTCACTTAATTTTTTTTTCATCACTACCGCACTCCCAATACTGAATGTTTCCAGAATTGCTTTCCATCAAATCTGCTAAAATGGTAAATTTTTAATTTTCTCTCATTTTTAGAATATTTATGACTATTTTTAGTAAAAATTAAATTTCACACATATTACTCATATATACATATATATATATATATATATATATATATATATATATATATATATATATATATATATATATATATATATATATATATATATATATATATATATATATATATATAATATATATATATATATATATATATATATGCTCTTCTTTCTTATTTATATATATATATATCATACGCTTTCTTGTAATTAAATTAAACAACTTCCTAAATTCATAGGCACTATGTAGTTGAAGGCCCAGAAGAAAGTCCGTATGAGGGAGGATATTATCATGGAAAATTGATATTTCCAGTAGAGTACCCTTTCAGACCTCCAAGTATTTTGATGATGACTCCATCAGGAAGGTTCAAAACAAACACGAGATTATGTCTTTCTATATCAGATTTTCATCCAGACACTTGGAATCCTGCTTGGTCTGTGTCTACGATATTGACTGGGTTGCTTTCATTTATGGTATGTGTTACTGATGTTAAATTTTTTTGGTAACTTTTTATGACAGGAAAGAATATTATTTTCTTTACTCTCTCTCTCTCTCTCTCTCTCTCTCTCTCTCTCTCTCTCTCTCTCTCTCTCTCTCTCTCTCTCTCTCTCTCTCTCTCTCTCTCTCTTTCTCTCTTTCTCTCTCTCTCTCTCTCTCTCTCTCTCTCTCTCTCTCTCTCTCTCTCTCTCTCTCTCTCTCTCTCTCTCTCTCTCTCTCTCTCTCTCTCTCTCTCTCTCTCTCTCTCTCTCTCTCTCTCTCTCTCTCTCTCTCTCTCTCTCTCTCTCTCTCTCTCTCTCTCTCTCTCTCTCTCTCTCTCTCTCTCTCTCTCTCTCTCTCTCTCCCCTCTCTCTCTCTCTCTCTCTCTCTCTCTCTCTCTCTCTCTCTCTCTCTCTCTCTCTCTCTCTCTCTCTCTCTCTCTCTCTCTCACACACAGGGTGTCCCAAGCTTCATAGGGTAAAAAAAAAAATTAAATGTCAAATCGTATACTCTTTTAATTAATTCTACTTGATGAAAGAAGGAATGTGTTAAAATTTCTTTGACCTCTTCATCGACCCTATTGATTCTAACAAATACGAACAAGCTTTTATTCTAAAATGAAAGATTTTAGAGTAAATTTTAGAGTAAATTTTATTGAAATGAGTTTAAACTTGAAATATATACAATACAGATGAAGCATGTATTTAAAAACTTCAAGTTTAGTTTTTCTATAGTTCATACAAGTTCATGGCAAAGTGAAAATTCCCCATACATTTTCATTTTTTGTTATAAATGAAAAATCGAGATAACCTTTTTATTATTCATCTGACTAATTTGAAAATTTGGGAAGATGTATATAATTGGGTATGGAGCAAAATTTTTATTTTAATTATTTTTTTTTATACCCTTTTATTTTGCCATCTTTTTCATTAAAATTTTAAATTGTAAAATTTTTCTTGTGAACAGCTGCAAACCAGTTTAGTATTCAAAAAAATTAATCAAAATAAAGAATTTGTGGCTACCCAAATATACTTTGCTCTGAAAAATGTCATATTCATTGGATGAATATTAAAAAAGTTAAAATTAATTTTTCCTTTATGACTTTACAAAAGAAAATTTTGGTGGGGAATCAAACTTTACCATGAACTGGTATAAATTATAGAAAGCTAACTAACTCCTAATCGGTTTACCCTATAAAAAATTTAGAATATCACACAAATTCCAAAATATACAAGCCTTCAAAGTTTCATTTTTGTATATTCTATGATTAAAGCTTTGACCAAAAATCGAGAAAATGCAAAGCTCAAAATATCTACACAACATTCGGCATTAGTTACACATTATTTGAGGAGATTCTTAATATTAAAGTTCATGAATGAAATTTGTAATTTGATGAATTTTTTTTTCTCGAGTGGAACAAACAGGGAGGGTATGTGTTACAAAATTCGTAAAAAAAATTTTTTTGAGGCACCCTGATGCTTAAATCTATATAATGTTTCAAGGATTGCTTTTCCCCACCCCCAAAGTGCATATATATTATATATATATATATATATATATATATATATATATATATATATATATATATATATATATATATATATATATATATATATATATATATATATATATATATATATATATATATATATATATATATATATATTTTTTATGATATATATATATATATATATATATATATATATATATATATATATATATATATATATATATATATATATATATATATATATATATATATATATATATAATAAATATATATATTATATATATATTAGGGATGTACCGATACCAGAAAAGAGGCCGATACCGATACTCTATTTTTTTAGGTGCCGATACCGATACCGATACCGATACTTTAATTAATATAATAAATACACAGTAATAAGATAGAACATTTGTGTACTGCTAGGCAACTCAAGATTGCATTCCCTGTACAACCAATACTTAGTCATTTATATTTCATATTTGGTTGTGCCCAAGTATATTTATTTTATAAATTAAAATAGTACCTTTAAGGAATAATAATTGCAAATATAATATTAATAACTTTTTTATGTTTGTGTTTATTTAAAAAATATTCCATTTCCATTTTCAAATAAGTATTAACAAAGTTTAGCTACTAGCTTTTATGTTTTAACATGATTACAATTTACAAGAAGATTCTTTAACTAGCTACAATATAAAGAATAAAAATAATGAAAGAAGAGACCTCAATTAATCAGCCGAAAAGTTAAAATAAAAAAAACGCTATTACTCAAATATGACATAATAAAATACTCCTTTAAGATAGATATCATTCAATACTCAAATTCAAAAATTCACAAATTGTGATGCAAAAACATTAAGCTTTCACTAGTATCTGGCGAGAGACATTCCTACCTAACCTACACTATAAATACGCTCTCTATGAATGATGAAGGAGGTGCTGATAATAATTATTTGCCTGCAAGCACTGATAATATTGAAAACCTTGGCCCATTTTCATGCATGAAAGGATTCTCTTCTGTAGACAGCATCATGTTTTCGTTGAGCCTCATCTCCTCTTTCACAGACTGCAAATTTGAATTATCTTTGCTCCTTGATGACTGTCTCTTCAGTTTTTACGATAAGGTTCCTTGGTGTGATTCCTTTGAAGGTGAATGAGATGCCAATGCAATTTCGGCCATGAACTTATCAAAGTCTAACATATCCAAATCCTCTCCATCTTCAGGTAGGTTTTTTGCTGAAAAGCCACCATCGTCACTATCAGTGCTGTTGCCAGGGTTGCAGATATTTTTCTTCACTTTTTTTTTTTTTTTTTTTTTTGCAAGCTATTGCAAGCTATTTTAATGTATTCTAGAAGTGGTTCACCGTCCGGAGGTGCCATTCTTGTGGGGTTTCAGCTAGCTTAAGGAATTCCTTATTAGACCTTTTATTTATTTATTTTTACAGTTGTCACCGCCGCTCACGGGCAGAACCCCATTCAAGGAGTGGTGTTGAACGCCTCAAAATCCATCTAAAGCAAATTACGCAGATGAAAGCACAGACGCAGGCTTTTAAAGTGAGGGAGATTAAGTAAATTGAGTAGGAAGCACAGATGATGGAAGATAATTCCACATAACAGAAGTGGCAGGAAAGAAGGAAGAAGCACCACAGCAGACAGTCTGGAGTTACTAACATCGCACAAAACTCATGTGCCGACTGGCACCCCTTGTGCTATGAGGGCGTCGTAAAGGTAGTTGGTACGCGAGTGGATAGTTCCCTCGAGCACTTGCCTCTACAGTACCTATGGAGGAAGGGATAAAGCACCAACATCGCGCCACCAAATATAAAGGATCAAGTGAACTAGAAAGTACAGGACAGTTTTATAAGTCTTTTGGCCTTTGACTACGACCCTATCCAACCGGATCAACCACGGGCCCAGCCCCCAGTTGAAACGGTACTCCCACTTGCAAGAGGCGGATGAGACCTTGTATAGGTGAGTAACTGAGAAGAAGGGAAAAAGTCTCCGCACTCTAAGCAAGAACTCCCAGTTTCTTTGAGGCCACCCTAGCAACCACTGTGATTTGAGGTTTTCAAAACATTTTTTTTTGTTTATGTTAAGGTCAAGGATGTTTATATTGTCAACAGGAGAGACGAGAGAACACGTCGAAAGAGATTGAAAAGTTAAGTGTATCTTAGAGAGAGAGATTTGCAGAAGTTGGATTTTTAAAGAATTAAATTTCCCAAGCTTGAGACGACCCAACCCTGAAATTCTATCCAGATCAGCGAAAATAGAATCGGAAAGATTAAGACGAGAGGCAATTCTAGAAGTAAAGAGGGAGCAGAATTGATATGAGTTGAAGAATGAAGGGTCAAGTCATCGACATATGAGTGGATAGAGTTAGATGTGCAGGTGAGAAGATCATTGATGAAAAGCAGGAATAAAGTAGGAGATAAAACAGAACCCTGAGGAACACCACTATTGACAGAAAAAGAAGAAGTCGCCCCATCAACAACAGCTGACATTGAGCGATTTGAAAGAAAGCTAGACATAAGTAAGCAAGAAGAAGAAACCCAAAGGAGAGCTTGGAGAGCAGTGACGCGTGCCATACCCGGTCAAATGCTTTGGATATGTCAAGCGCCACCACACAAGTAGTCTTCCTGTAGTTCCTAAGGGCGGAAAACCATAAATCTGTTAAATAGGAAAGTATATCACTAGTAGAATCTCGAGCACCGAAAGCCGTACTGGTAAGCAGAAAGAAGGGAAAGAGATTCCAGATGATCTAAGAAGTGAGAGTTGAGAAGGGTTTCAAAGATCTTAGAAAGAATGCAAGTGAGAGCTATAGGGCGATAGTTAGAAGGATCAGAGCAGCATCATTTTGAATAGGTTGGACATATGCGCGGCCAACACTGAGGAAAGTGCTAGTATTGAGGCATAGAGAATATAGTTGAACGAGAGGAGGGGCCAGCACGGAAGCACACTCCTCAAAACTCGTGAAGGAATGCCATCGGGCCACCCTCCCTAACGTTCATAGATTTCAGGAGCTCTGCACCCGATCAAATGAAATGACAGGTAAGGGCATAGGACACACCTGAGAGGAGAAATAGGAGGAAGAGGAGGCCAGAATAGATCAGGGTTGAATTAGAGAAAATAGGAGGCCAAAGAGATGATTGGCCTTTTCAGTTAGAGTATTAGCAACAGAATCATCCAGAAGCGAATAGAGGAGGAAAGAATGATTTAGAAGTTGTTAAGAGATGTTTTTGGCAAGAAGGCCAGAGATTTGTCAGTAGGAGAACCAAGGAGGTCAGCGCATTTTCGTTTAATGAAAGTCCACTTTGCTCGTCGAAGAGTATCCCTGCAACGATTTCTAGCTGAATGAAAATTGGCAAGAGTGATAGGAGAACGAGAATTTTCCACACCCGATAAGCATTGTCTCTAGCCTGAATGGCCAGGGAACAAGCACGATCGAACCATGGATTTTGAGGAGAAAAGATTTAGTCCAAGAAGGAATGAACCTGCTCATCCCATTAACAATTACAGTTCCCACTTTATCGGCAGAATCTGAAGCGTCTTAGGAGTCAAAGCAGTCACTTCAATTATAGTTAGCGTAGAAGCAACGCAATGCCCCCCAATCGGCCCGATCAAAGTGCCAGAAAAACCGCATAGGGCAGGATGGAGATGTTGGAGAGAAAGTATTAAAATTAAGTGATATAAAGTTTTGGTCAGATTTACCGATAGGAGCGAAGGTGGTGTATTTATAGAGAGAAGGACTAGTGAGGAGTGAAACATAGGTCAAGTGTGTTCAAGAATCGGTTGGGACGATCCGGAATGTGTGTAGGTTATTTAATCAGTTGCTCAGATCGTTAAGAATACTGAATGATTCGGCTTCCTCCCAACTAAATCAGTACGAGAGGAACCCAACAATTCAGTTTTGTGTACATTGAAATCCTCTAAATAGAGGACCTCAGTATTTGGATGAGAAAATATAACAGTCTCGTGAGAAGTAGTAAGGTAATCAAAAAAGGCATGAAAATCTGTTCTGTTAGGAGAACAGTAGCAGAAACATAAGAATATTGTAGTAGAAGGAAGAAAGATTTTAAGCCACACAGAACATCGAGGTTAGGGGATTCGAGGTTTTCAAGACGTGTTATAGAATGGTTATTTTTTTTGTTTAAATAGGCCAAAATCCACCCTTCAAACGGAAATTATAAAATAAGTTATAGTTGGATATATTAAACAAGTTGAAGGA
>JABUQX010016811.1:30000-42500 GCA_015478945.1 Trachelipus rathkii | reverse complement strand
CAGTAATTTCATCTATACCTGGCAGATTTACCATTCTTCAACTCTTCTCACTCTAACTCAACTTTCTCATCTACCATTCCTCTACCATTATAAATTAAATTTTTTTGTTTTTTTTTTTTTTTTTTTTAATAATACCCTCATCCCCAAATACTTTCTTCTTGTATCATCAACCACACACATTCATAACACCGTCATTATTACTGTTAATATTGTGCAGATTTTCGAAGCTGTTCTTTCCAACACTCCCTTCACTGCCATTTCATCAGTTTACATAAAGCCACAATCCTAATTCATTATTTCTAAAGCAGATTCCCCTTTTCTGCATTCTTAACGCTTTCTCGCGCTTCCTTCAGAAGAGGCTTCCTATCCCTTGTATGTCCTCACTTTCATCTCCTTCCAACTGTTCCATTTACCTCTTGTTTTTCCTACGTATGCCCCTTTTAGTATTTCTTTTTTCCTCCTTATATAATTCCAACAATCTTTCTTTCTTTTGAAACTTCATCTTTTGCTTTTAGTACATTCACCACGCTTCTTTTTTACCTTTAACCGCTTTCATCACCTCTTCATTCCACATTCGCTGTTAACATTCTTACTTCCTACTTTAGCACAATCACATACTTCTTTGCACTACTAACAATTGCTTCCTTCATTTGCCCCCAGATTTGTTCAGTATCAACTTGTTCACATTCCACCGATTTACTAGCGAGCGCTCTTACATACTTATCCTTATTGTCTTGCTCACATTAACTTCTCACTCTTAATTTTACCTACTTCCTTTCGTATCACACCTTCCTCGCCATCCAAGCCCCCACTAACTTAAATTTTACACTTAGAACAACATAATGATCCGATATATATATATATATATATATATATATATATATATATATAGTATATATATATATATATATTATATATATATATATATATATAATATATTATATATATATATATATATATATAATATATATATATAATTTTATATATATAATATACTATAAAACTACCTTTTAACCGTGCTGTATCCCTTTTCAGAGGGTAACCCGGGGGACTTACAGTATCGAATTTAAGGCCGGCTATCCAAACCAGTGCCACCAACATGTTCGCAGTCAAGTTTTAATTCTCGCCCCAGGTAGATAAAACTCCAACTGCTACGCGGAGTATGTATGTGTGAGAGAGAATAAATGAGAATGCATTGAGATTGTTTGGTCATATGGAAATGATGGATGATAGTCGGTTGGTTAAGCGGATGTATAGTGGTAAGTGTGCTGGGAATCAACCAGCTGGGAGACTGAAGAAAAAGTTGGTTGAGTCAGTAAAAGAATGCCTGAAGGAGAAGGAGAGGAATGTGAGTTTGGCAGAGAGCGGAATAAAGGTGCTAACAGGAAGTGATGGCAGGGTTTTTGTTGAAGGGGTATGGTTGTGGGCTTTGACCAGGGGATGAGCCCCACATTAATGAGATACCACAGTATGGGTCCATCGCAGTCTCATGAAGCCTCAGGGTGGATTTTTCTGATTGTGATGATTTCTCACTGGGGGTATAAATGGGATGGTAAAAGTCGAATAGAAAGCTTTCTTTTCGTCCGGTTCCGATGCATGTTTTGCATCTCACTCCCAGTCTGGAGATAGGAGAAAGATAATAATAATAATAATAAATAATAATAATCATAATATATATTATATATATATATATATATATATATATAATATATATATTATTTATATATATATAAATATATATATATATATATATATATATATATATATATATATATATATATATATATATATATATATATTTTTTTCTTTTTTTTTTTTTTTTTTTTTTCAACGCTTGAAAAATCTCCAACCTTTGGCAGCATAGAATCAAGTGAATTTGAAAAGAGGGATCTAGATGTCCAAAGTTTAACTTTCAATTTGAAAAACAAAACATTTTGTGAACTGTTTCCGAAGACTGTTGAGGTAAAATATATTTCTTTTCTTCATAGGAATTGATTCAGATATCCAAGAGTTTGTTAGATAATTTTCAGAAACTTGTTACTTTGTGTTTAACCATTGATGTGTCATTTCTCAAATATTTGATGTTCATTGATCTAAAGCGTCTTTTTAAGGTGACTTGCCTTATACGTTCAGATGTGTATTAACTATATCTTTCTCCCTATTACATTATACTTTTTGCATATTACATATCATCTTCGTTACAATTATTCTAATGGTATGAAATTACCTATGTTTTTACCGATAATGATATCCGCACGACCCATGTCCCGCGTAAAAGATCGCTCTTATGACTGTTGCTTTGGAGAAGTGCTCTAGTTTACATATCTTGTTAATTCTTATTTTATTTTAGATGACATCCTGTTATTTTCATTTGCGAAAACTAAATTCTTCATGAATTTTACTTTCCTGTGTAGTAAAGATGGGCATTATCATTCATCAGTGCGAATGACTCCAAACTGCATCGCTCAGTAAACTGATCCAGTTTTTTTGAGTCATTCATTCATTTTTTAAATAAAAAGGGAACAGGTGATGCATTGTGTAGTAGAAAAGTTGTGAATCGTAGGAAGGTGGCTAGTGCAATATCCTTGGGGATTGCAAGGAGACTAAGTCTTGAGTGCGCTAGGGTTTTATATGCGAGTATAATATTACAGGTGTTAATGTATAGTACTGAAGCTATGGTCTGGAATAAGAAATATAGATCTAAGGAGCAATCTGTTCAGATGGACAATCTTAGGGGCGTGTTAGGTGTGAGAAAAATTGATAAAATGTGGAATGAGCTTATTAGAGAGTCGTGTGGTGTTAAGAGAGCATAAATGGAAGAATAAACGAAAGTATTAAGATGGTTTATTCATATGGAAATAATGGATGATGGTTGGTTGGTTAAGCGGATGGTTAGTGATAGTGTGCTGAGAGACAGAAGAAAAAGTGGATTCAGTCAGTAAAGAAATGCGAGTTTGGCTGAGGCGGGAAGAAAGGTTCATAATGGGAGTAAATGGCGGGTTTTTGTGAAGGGTATGGTTGAGGGTCTGGACCAAGGGATCAACCCTACATTGACAAGATACCACCGAGTCCTTTGCGGTCTTGTGAATCCCTAGGTTGGATTTTTTTTTATTGGGACGATCTCTCACTTACGGGTATGAAGGGGATTGTAGGTTGGTGGACTTCACTTTCCACTTCAGTCATGCCCTAATACTTTCCTGTTTCTAGTGCATGTTACACACCTCACCCCACTCTGGGAAATGAAGGTAGATGATTATATCTTCTTCTTCATCTACTTTTTCTCCCCAAGACTGGTGGTAAGGTGCGTAACATGCATTGGAAAAGAAAAGCAGTAGAAGAATATGACAAAAGTCGAAATGAAAGCCCAGCTTTACCGCCCCCTCTGTACCATTAAATAGTAAGAATTCGTCGCAATCAGAAAATTCACCCTAGAGCTTCACGGGACCGCGACATACACTCACTATGGTAAATCGTCAATGTAAGGGTTCATCCCTAGGCCCAGGTGGGGCCACAGCCATACCCCCTCAACAAAACCGCCATTCTCCTATTTTGCAACGCTTTATTCTCGGCCTCTGCCAACTCACATTTCTCTCCTTCAGCACATTCGTTTACTGACTCAATCCACTTTTCTTCTTTATCCAAGCCGGTCGTTTTCCCAACACACTCTCTACTATACATCCCGCTTAACCAACCGACTATCATTCATCCTTTCCACATGACCAAACCCATCATCAAACATACCTTTCATTTATTCTCTCATTTAAGCCTTTCTTCACACCACACAACTCAATAATACGTTCATTCCTCATTTATCAACTTCTTCTTCACACTAGCACACCCCTAAGATTGTCCCATCTGAACACATTTGAACTTTAGATATATACTTCTTATTCCAGACATAGTCTCACTACTAATACATTAAAGCAGGTAACAACATACCCTCATGGTAAGACCGCTAGCGGCACTCAAAGACTTAGTGCGCTTTACATTCCCAAAGATATAATTGCACCAGCCACCTTCCTGCGAATACAACTTTTCCTACTACATACTCGCATCATCCCGTTTCATTCTCAATCCAACATAATACCATAAAAATTTAAACTCAGACTCTTGTTCCAGCTGCCTGCAAACATTAACATAACTTCAACACGTGAGGATGTCCTCAATCAACAACCATAACCTTACCTTCAAATCCCTCCTTTTACAACACCTGCCAAATCTCTCTAAACAATCCTCTCAAACTCTCTTCAGATTCGCCACAAAACCAAATCATACCGCGCATATAAAGGTAGGGCACCCTCCACTCATTCCATTCTCCATCATTCTAAACCATTTTCTGCCACCCCCCCCTCTAATTCTTTCATAACCCATCATATAACAAATGAATAGCAAGGAAGACATAAACAACCTTGCTCACTCGCGCGCTATAAATACCTAACCAAATTAACTTTTGGGCACCATTTTTCATACACACGCCTCACTATCGTATACATACTTTTGGATTCCATTCAGAAGCCTACCACCAACACCAATATATCAATAATGCCATAGAGCTTCCTATTAACCCTATCATAAAAGCGTGTTTGCAAATCCATGAAAACCTAATACAATTTATTATTTCTCCGCTCATTTTCTTAATCATCTTGTTTTCAATGTAAAAGATTTGATCCCTCACATCCTCTACCACTCCTAACGCACCTTGTTCTTTCACCAATCAGTCCTTCAAACGTCACTCGACGCTCTTTCCGACAAAATACCATCAATATATGCGCCGAAACACTCAATAAACTAATTATTGATATTTCTACAGTTTCCCTTTATCCTCCTTACCTCATGGACTTTAACGCTCCATTAAAACGCTTTGTTACACAACTTCCAAATCAATCAATCCCATCTCGCTCCGTTCTTGATCATTTCACACAGTATTTCATCTATACCGTGCAGATTTCATTCTTCACTATTCTCACTCTAGCCCATTACCTACCTCCCTCCTTGCTAATAACCGTCAGCCCCCAAATACCTATTCCTTGCTTTCACCTTCCATTCCATGCACGTTACTACTTACCTTCTACATGTCTGGCACTTTTTTTTATATTATGCATTTTCAAAGTGTTCCTTTCCACACTCCCTCACATCCATTTCATCAGTTAGAAAAGCACATCCCTATTCATTATTTTGAGCAGGTTCCCCTTATTTTCATTCTTAACTTTTCGCGCTTCCTTCCAGAAGAGAGCTTTCTATTCCCTTGTAAGTCCCCTTCATCCTCCTTCCAAACTGTTCATTTACCTCTTGTTTTTTTTCCTCCTTTATATAATTCCAAGCATTCTTTCTTTTGAAAGTTCATCATTTGCTTTTAGTACATTCAACACGCTTCTTTTTTACTTTTCACCGTTTTCATCACCCCTTCATTCCACCACTCACTGTAACATTCTTACTTCCTATTTTAGCACATCCACATACTTCTTTTGCAACTGTTAACAATTGCTTCCTGTCATTTTGCTCCCAGTTTGTCAGTCTCACACTCTGTCTCATTCAACTGATTTACTTGCGCAAAGCGTTCTTAATACTTATCCTTATTACCTGTTTGCACTTAAACTTCATCAACTTCTTAAATTTTACCACTTCCCTTCGTATCCTTTTCTCTCTCCATTCCACACCCCACTAACTCTAATTTTACATAAAACACATAATGATCCGATAATCCATTCCTAACCTTCACTGATTTAACACCCAACACATACTTCAACATCTTCACCAACAAAAATTCAATCATACTTTTCAACATCGATACCATCTCTACCTACACCACCTCTAGTATACTTATGGATACTCTTGGTTTGTTTAAAGAAAGTATTACTTCACACATACCTCGTCTCCTCATCAGAAATAAATACTTTCTACCATTCTCTATTATTCTTCCGACACCACCAAAACCACCTGTTATACATCCCTTTTTTGATCACCTATCAACCATTCAGGTCCCCCAACCCAATCAATCTGAAGACCCTACTCACCCATCCAAACATCATTCAGATTATCAAAAAAATCGTACTCTCTCAACGTTTCCCTCATATGGACCATACGTCAAACCACACATACCTTGACTTTTCAAACTTAAATTAACCATTAGAATTTTATAGTACTCCCACACACAAAGTCTACCATAAGTTTTGTACCACAAGTCACTCATCAAAATTGCAAACTCCTTCTCTCCCCCTCTGATTCCTTTCCACCCAGCAGCACACAACATTTCACACCAGCAACGCACTCATTTTCAACCGTTTCTTTTCATCTTTGTTTCAGTCACAGCGAGCAAATCAAATTTGCCCTTTCTAAATACTCCATCACTGCTCTCCTCTTCTCCTGCAACATTTATTCCTCTGACATTCATGTACCTATACGATTCAATACAATTTTCGCCGAAAATTAAAAGGCCGTTTACGGCGATCACGACCATCTCCGAGGCAGCATCAGCATTCCTAGAAAGAGATAGGTGGTAGTGGGCAGCCAACCAACTACATTGGTTATATATATATATACTATATATATAATATATAAATATATATATATTATATTATATATATATATTATAATATATATATTTATATATTAATATATATTATATATATAATATTATTATTAATATAATAGTAGCGCGCATACTCGCAGCAATGAAATTTCCTCCCATTTGGCTTATGGTATGTAGGGTCTCTCCAGTGCCTAATGGTTTGCCTTTCTGTTCTTCGTTCATATCCACACTCATCCTCCAGACAACATCTTACAGACATCACCTTTTATCCACATATCATATACTCATACTTATATCCACACCCCTCTTCTAGACATCTTACAGATATTCCTATCCGTTATATCCATATGTGGGGGGAGGAAGAATTGCCCACATCTTATGTCCTGCGTGTCCTAGAAGGCGACTAAAGGGATGGTGGTAGTTGGGTTGGATGCCCAATACCACTTATCTTTTGCCAGGGATGCTAATGCATGCCTCGAAGAAGGTCGTGATCGCCGTAAACGGCCTTCTATCTTTCAGCGAAAATGTGTGAATCGTATGGGTACATGGAATGTCAGAGGAATAAATGTTGAGGAGAAGAGGAGAGAGGTGATGGATGTATTTAGAAAGGGCAAATATGATTTGCTCGCTGTGACTGAAACAAAGATAAAAGGAAGTGGTAAAAATGAGTGGTGTGGTGTGGAAAGGAATGAGAGGGTGGGAGAAAGTTGCAATTCTGACAGGTGACTTGTGGTACAGAGCTGTGGTAGATTTTGTGTGTGTTAGTACTAGAATTCTAATGGCTACATTTAAGTTTCAAAAGGTTACGGTATGTGTGGGAGTGACATAAGGTCCATCTGAGGGTAATGTTGAAGAGAGTGCGATTTTATGGGATAATCTGAATGATGTTTTGGATGGGTTGAGTAGGAGCTTCAGATTTATTGTGTTGGGTGACCTAAATGGTTGGATAGGTGATCAAAAAATCAACATGTTGTTTTATGTAACATTAAGTTGGTGGGGGTTTGGATAGAGAGGAAGGTGATGAGGAAGGAAGTAGATAGAATTAAGAGTGAGAAGTTAAGTGAATAAGGTAATATAGATAAGTATTTAAGAGCGCTCACAAGTAAATCAGTTGAATGTGAGCAAGTTTAAACTGAACAAATCTGGAAGCAAACGAAGGAAGCGGTTGTTAGCAGTGCAAAAGAAGTATGTGGATGTGCTAAAGTTGGGAAGAATGTTAACAATGAGTGGTGGAATGAAGAGGTGATGCAAGCGGTTAAAACTAAAAAAGAAGCGTGGTTGAATGTACTAAAAGCAAATAATAAGGTTTCAAAAGAAAGATGTTTGGAATTATATAAGGAGGAAAAAAGGAATACTAAAAGGTGCTTACGTAGGAAGAAAAAAAAGAGGTAAATGAACAGTTTGGAAGGAGGATGGATGGGGACTTACAAGGGAATAGGAAGCTCTTCTGAAAGAAAGCGCGAAAGGTTAAGAATGAGAATAAGGGGAATCTGCTTAGAATAATGAATAAGGATGGTGCTTTCGTAACTGATGAAATGGATGTGAGGAGAGTGTGGATGGAACACTTCGAAAATCTGCATAACATAGGCAGGAATGAAAAAGGCGATAGTGAATATGTTTGGGTTTGATGGTGCAAGAAGGAATAGATATTTTGAGGATTAGGTCATTAGTAAGGAGGAGGTAATGGGTAGAGTGAGAAAGTTGAAGAATGGTAAATCTGCAGGTATAGATGAAATTACTGGTTAAATTATCAAGAACGTAGGCGAGATGGTGACTGATTGGATTTGGAAGCTGTGTAACAGCGTTTATGGAGGGCATAGTTCCGAGGGATTGGAGGAGAGCAGTAATAGTACCCTTATGTAAGGGTAAGGGGATAAGGGTAACTGTAGGAATCATAGTGGAATTAGTTTATTGAGTGTTGTAACTTGTAAGGAAGATATATGCTGGTATTTTGGTCGAAAGAGTGTGTCAAGTGACTGAAGGACTGATTGGTGAAGAACAAGATGCGTTTAGGAGTGGTAAAGGATGTGTGGATCAAATCTTTGCATTGAAACACATGAGGGAGAAGAAGAATAAATTGTATTTAGGTTTTATGGATTTGCAGCAGGCTTATAATAGGATTAATAGAGAAGCTCTATGGAAGGTGTTAGTGATGTTTGGTGTTGGTGGTAAGCTTCTGAATGGAATCAAAAGTATGTATGACGATAGTGAAGCGTGTGTAAGAACAAATGGAGTCCAAAGTGATTGGTTTAATATTAATAGCGGAGTGAGGCAGGGATGTGTTATGTCTCCTTGGCTATTCAATTTGTATATGGATGGGGTTATGAAAGAATTAGAGGTGGGGGTTGCGGGGGATGTTGTTAGAATGATGGAGAGTGGATGGTGCCCTACCTATTATATGCGGATGATTTGGTTTTGTGTGGCGAATCTGAAGAGAGTTTGAGAGGATTGGTAGAGAGATTTGGCAGGGTGTGTAAAAGGCGGGGTTTGAAAGTAAACGTAGATAAGAGTAAGGTTATGGTTGTGAGTGAGAAAAGTCCTCGATGTAAAGTTTGTTAGATGGTGAATAGTTGGAACAAGAGTTTAAATATTTAGAATATATGTTGGATGAAAATGGAAAGAGTGATGCTGAGTGTAGTAGGAAAGTTGTGAATGGCAGGAAGGTGGCTGGTGCAGTTAAATCGTTGGTGGATGTAAAGGGACTAAGTCTTGAGTGGGCTAAGGTCTTAAATGAGAGTATGTTTTTACCTATGTTAATGTATAGTAGTGAGACTGTGGTTTGGAATAAGAGATATAGATCTAAAGTACATTGTGTTCAGATGAAAAATCTTAGGGACGTGTTATGTGTGAGAAGAATTGATAAAATGAGAAACGAATGTATTAGAGACTTGTGTTTACCCAATGTGAGAATAAATGAAAGTAAATGAGATGTTTTGGTCATGTGGAAATTATGGATGATAGTCGGTTGGTTAAGCGGATGTATAGTGGTGAGTGTTCTGGGACTCGACTGGCTGGAAGACTGAAGAAAAAGTAGATTGAGTCAGTAAAGGAATGCCTGGAGGAGAGAAAGGTGAGTTTGGCAGAGATGAGAAGAAAGGTGCATAATAGGAGTGAATGGCGGTGTTTGTGAGGAGGGTATGGTTGTGGCCCACCTGGGCCAAGGGATGAACCTCAAAGTTAGGGTCCGTCGCGGTCCCGTGAAGCTCTAGGGTGGATTTTCTGAATGCGACTAGTTCTCACTAAAAGGTTAAAAGGGCGCGGTAAGGCTGAGCTTTTTCTTTTCTTTTCCAAGCCCCCACTAACTTAATCTTACATAAAACAACATAATTAACCGATAATTACTTCAACATCTTCATCAACACAAAAGCAAGCATACTTTTCACTACTTACACAACTCGTGTATATATATATTAAATATATATATATATATATATATATATATATATATATATATATATATATATAAAATATATATATATATATATATATATATATATATATATATATATATATATATATAAATATATATATTATATATATATATATATATATATATATATATATATTAAATATTATATATATTATATATATATATATATATATATATATATATATATAAAAATATTTTTTTTATATATATATATATAATAGTATATATATATATTATATATATATATATATATATATATATATATATATATATAGGAAATAAAAGAAAAATTAGTAAAACCAGAAGATGAATTAGCAAAGAATGCGAACTTTTTAGGGAAAGGCAAGAATGGAATACTCCCCAAGGCCGGACAAAGGAATTCTCGCAGTTTAGACTCATCCAATGTTGTTGTTCGTTTATGGAGGTCGCTGTTTCGGAGGATTGGACGAGAGCAGTGATAGTACCCTTGTATAAGGGTTAAGGGAGATGAGGGGAACTGCTGCAACAGTAGGATAATTAGTTTATTAAGTGTTGTTGGGAAAAAATATGTTGCTATTTTGATTGAAAGAGTGTGTCTAGTGACTTAGGGGTAGATTGCTGAAGAACAAGGTGCATTTAGAATGGTAGAGGACGTGTAGAATAGGATACTGTATTTAGGTATATAAACTTGCAATAAGCGTATGACAGGATTATTTGGCAAGGCCTGTAGCAGGTGTTAATAATATATGGTGTTGTTGCTTGTATGGTGGTGGTGTTTTTACTATACACAGATGATTTGGTGATGTGGTGATTCTGAAGAAAGTTTAAGAAGAAAGAAAGAAAGTTTAAGAAGTTTGGCTGGGTGTGTAAAATGAAGGGGTTGAAAGTAAATGTGGATAAGAGCAAGGTTACGGTGGTGGTGAGGAGATTCTGAAGTGTGAAATCGCTCTAAACGGTAGACAACTGTGACAAGTATCCAATTTGAAATATTTAGGCTATACATTGGATGAAAGGGAACGGATGATGCTTAGCTGAGTGCAGTAGGAAAGTTGTGAGTGGTAGGAAGATGGCTGGTGCAATTAAATATTTGGTGAATGCAAAGGGATTTAGTCTTGAGTGTGCTAGGGTTTCTGCATGAGGGTATATTGTTACTGGTGTTAATATAGAGTAGTTAAATTATGATGTGGAATAAGAAGTATAGATCTAAGATGCAGTTTGTTCAAATGGAGAATCTTAGGGGCGTGTAAGGTGTGAGAAAATTGATAAAATGAGGAATAAACGTTTTAGGGAGTTGTCTGGTGTTGCGAAAGGAATAAATGAGAATATTATAAGGTGGTTTGGTCATTTTAAAAGGAAAGGTATTAGTCTCTTGGTTAAGAGGATGTTTAGAGATAAGTGTGTTTGTAATCGACCTGCAACCAGAGAAAAAGTGGATTAAGACAGTAATAGAGTTTCTTAAGGAAAGGAATGTGAACTTCGGACAAAGTAAAAGAATGGTGCATAATAGGATTGAATGGGGTGATTTTGTGAGGAGGCATGGTTGTGGGACTGGCTTAAGGGATGAACCCTGAGATTGATGAGATGTCATGGTGAGTCGAGCTGCAAAGTGGATTTTGGCCTTGATGGTCTCATACTTAAGGGTATGATGATAGGTTGTGCTTGGGGTGGGGACTTTCTCCTTTGCGCATCCCACCCCATCCCTTGGGATCCGAGGAGTGATATATATGGGTCTATCCATTTTTTCCGTACCAAAATAATGGAAGTTGGCCGCTCGATAATTTTTGAAAACTTTTATATTTTGCATGGCGTTAATGTTATCCCTGGCAAGTTCAAAACCACCATTCGTTTTTGTAGATTTACTCTGGTTGTAACAGGGTGAGCCAAAATGTTTGACCAGGTGGAGCAAAATTTATCACTTAATAGAGGTAACATTTTAAGTCATATCTCCATATTGGTAATTCTTATACCAAATTTCATAGAGACTGATTTGTTAGGGATACTTTAAGGTACATTTTGCCTTTCCTGTTTTTTTTTAGGAAAATAATATTTCACCATGAAAATGAATCCGAAAAATTGTGTTAAAAATCGAAGAAATTTCCATTTTCGTGGGTGTAATTATTAAAAGAAGAAAATAATTTAACGATATAAATTTTGTGTGATGATACATACTAAAGTTGGTTTAACTTAAATCTTATTTGAAGTTTGGTAAATATTTTAAAAAAAATTACAGGGTGTCCAAAAATCAATTTTTCGGAAAATCGGTAACTTTGAACCTTAATATCTCTGATGGGGTAAGTGCTAAAAATCTGAAATTTTCACACATTATACTACTCCCATAGATGTTCCTTCACCTGCAATATTGGACTTGCGTATTTGTTGTTTTAAGAAATACAGCATTCAAAAAATGCCAAAAAAAAAAATATATTTTTTAAGTTGTGTTATGATGGCATAGGTAGGCCTACTCGTAATATAAAGTACCTATATTGTTAAAGTGTGGTAATAATTATATTATTATTAGAAATTATTAAAATTTATTGTCATAATTCTTTTTTTTTCAATTTT
>JABUQX010016811.1:25000-27500 GCA_015478945.1 Trachelipus rathkii | reverse complement strand
ACGTTTTTTGAATATTAAATTTTCTATAGTTATTCTCTTTGTTTTGTCACAAATTACTTAATCATCATCATCATCATCCACCTCCTTTCTTCAGATTGGTGGTGAGGTGCTTCGCATACACCGGAAACAGAATAGTAGTAGAAGAACATGACGCAAGTCGAAAAGGACCCCTCCCCCTCCCTTACCGTCCCCTTTATATCCTTAATTGAAAATCCGTCTTAGTCAGAAAAAAAAATCAACCCTAGTGTTTCACGAGACTGCGACACTCTCTCCTTGTGGTATCTCGTCAATGTGGGGTTCATTCCTTGGGCCAGGTCCACAACCCAACCCCCTCACAAAACCCCGCCATTCACTCCTATTTGGCACCTTTCTTCTCGCTTCTGCCAAACTCACATTCCTCTCCTTCAGGCATTCCTTTACCGACTCTATCCACTGTTTCTTCGATCTTCCAGCCGGTCGATTCCCAGCACAATCACCACTGTCCATCTGCTTAACCAACCGACTATCATCCTTCCTCTCCATATGACCAAACCATCTTAATGTACTCTTGTTTATTCTCTCATTTACGCCCTTCTTCACACCACACAACTCCCTAATGCGTTCATTTCTCACTTTATTTTTAAAAATTCTTCTCACACCTAACACGCCCGTAAGATGGTCCATCTGAACACATTGTGGATTTAGATATTTGCTCTATTGCAGACCACAGTTTCACTTCTATACATTAACACAGGTAACAACATACCCTCATGTAAGACCCTAGCTCACTCAAGACTTAGGTTGGTCCCTATACATTCACCAAGGATTTAATTGCACCAGCCACCTTTCTACCATTCACATCATTCCTACTACATTCTGCATCATCCGTTCCCTTTTCATCCAACATTATATCCTAAATATATAAACTCGGACACTTGTTTTTCAGTTGCTCACCATCTAACATAACGTCACACCGCGGACTCCTCTCACTCACTGCCGTAATCGTACTCATATCTACAATTACTTTCAAACAACCTCCGTTTACACACCCTGCCAAACTCCTCTACCAATCCTCTCAAACTCTTCAGATTCGATACACAATACCAAATTATCCACATATAATAAGTAAAGCACCCTCCACTCTTCCATTCTTCATCATTCTAACACATTCCACTGCCAACCCTTCTTCTAATCCTTTCATAACCCCATCCATATACAAATTGAATAACCAAAGAGACAATTTATTCCTGTCTTACTCCGCTGTTAATATTAAATCAATAACTTTCCACTCCATTTATTCTTACACTTTACTATTGTCATACATACTTTTTATTCCATTCAGAAGCCTACCACCAACACCATATATCACAAACACTGCCATAGAGTTTCCCTGTTAATCATATCATACACCTTTTGCAAATCCATAAAATAATACATATACAATTTACTCTTCTCTCATTTTCTCAATCATTTGTTTTAATGTAAAAATTTGATCCACACATCCTCTACCAATTCTTCTAAATGCATCTTGTTCTTCACCAATCAATCCCTCAGTCATTAGACGTACTCTTTCAACCAAAATACCAGCATCTATCTACTCTACAACGCTCAATAAACTAATTCCCCTATAGTTCCTATACTTGCCCTTATCCCACATACATACATATAAGGGTACTTTTACTGCTCTCCTCCAATCCCTCGGCACTATAACCTCCCTAAATGTTTTGTTACACAATTTCCAAATCTATTCAACCTCCATCTCTCCTCCATTCTTGATCATTTCACCAGTAGTTCCATCTATGCGTGCAGATTTGCCATTCTTCAACTTTCACTCCACCCATCACCTCCTCCTCACGAATTACCTCATCCCCAAAATTCCTATTTCTTTCGCAATCAAACCCACGCACATTCCCTATCACCTCTTCATTACTCCTAATATTATGCAGATTTTTGAAGTGTTCCCTCCACATTCCCCTCACATCCATTTCATCAGTTACGAAAGCAATCATTATTCTATGCAGATTCCCCTTACTCTCATTCTTAACATTTTGCGCTTCCATCCAAAAGAGCTTCCTATTCCCTTGTAAGTCCCCATTCATCTTGCTTCCAAACTATTCATTTACCTTTTTCCCTCCTACGTATGCAACTTTTAGTCTTCCTTTTTTCCTCCTTATATAATTCCAAATACCTTCTGTTGGAACCTCATCATTGGCTTTTAGTACATTCAACCACGCCTCTATTTTACTTTTAACCATTTGCATCACCCATTCATTCCACCACTCACTTTTAACATACTTTCCACTTTATCACATCCACATATTTCTCTTGCACAACTAACAAATGCCTTCTTCATTTGCTTCCAGATTTGTTCAGTTTCATCTTGTCACATTTCAATCTGATCTATTTTGCCATGCGCTTTTAAGATACTTTTCCCTTATTACCAACTTGTTCCCTTAACTTCTTAAACACTCTTAACAATTTTTCCCATTCTTCCTTATCACTTTCCTCTCCATCCAAGCCC
>JABUQX010016811.1:17500-20000 GCA_015478945.1 Trachelipus rathkii | reverse complement strand
GTTTTTCCAAGACTGAAAAGCAACTTAATCAGTAATTCAAAACTGTTCGCCCCTCCAGATCGCTTTGGTGTGTACTAGATAGTTCTGCAGCAGCTACCGTTCGCATTCTTATCTGAGCTCGCATGCGTGTTCACTTTGGTTTATCCTTACCTTTATATAACGAGATTTTGCCGCTGAGGACTTGTAAATTGTGTTATCCTTCTACTTGGCACCCTCTTCCATTGCTGACAAACGGATGTTCAGTTTTGAAAATTCATTAAACCCCATAAGACAGGGAGTAAGCATTGGAAATTCCTTCGCGACTAGACATTAATGAAGAGAGTTCAAAGGGCAGTGAATAGTCTGACTTCTTATTTGTTTTTCATTCTATCAAAAACTATTTTACTCCGATTGGAGTGGGATAATCGGATCTTCTGGAAAGCAAGTTGAAATTTCCTTAGTTATCTGTGAGCGAGGGCTGCTCTTGGTGAGTATAAAATCTTGAAAAGGTAAAAGAATTTGTTGCAATTGAAGAAAGCAACAAAAGACAATTTAAGAGACGCAGGTGGACATGTCTTAGGTATTGGCGCAATTTCTTTCCACTGATAGAATATGCATTGCATATAACTTATCTTGAAAGCGTGTATACTTCATTGTTGTGGTAAAAACGCTATCTGGCTGTGGGACAGCTGACAGAGAGGCAGTTTAAATCCGGGAGATACTGAGCTCTGGCGTTAATATAATCACCTTTACAAGAAAGGAACAATTCCTCATAATGGTCACTGATGTGAGTTATATACCATGGTCGTCACTAAATTTGAAGGTACACTATTTCATTAATGGCTTAGATGTGGAAAGTATTAAGAAATACAATTGGAAATATATTTCAGACGGAGCATATCTGGTTGGCCATTCAATTGACGTAGATAGCGACACTGGATAAGTGAGTTCGTCAACGTAGGCAGCATCACATTGCTATGTTCCCCAACTAATTAGGATGAAGATAGTTCCCAGAGCGACTCACTCATAAAAGGGGAATGTGCACATCCTAATTCCCAACTTTACGTCAAAGAACAGAGCTCGAAACTGCACTCGGGAACCCTACATCATATTAGTGGTCACTAATTATCGCATTGAATTTGACCAGTGTTAAGAACTGGAATGCTGGTTGTAGTAGTTGTGTTTTTACTTTTTTATTATTTAAACCAGTATTGAAATTGGCAGCTGGTTAATTATTTTTTTTATATAATTATTTAGGAGCTTCCTCAAAACTCGTTGTGATAATAAATTTAATCACTACTAGTTTCGTATTACAAAAGTAAATTTCATTTTAATGCAGAGTTACGATAAAAGATTCAATATAATTAATTTTGGTGGGGATGACGATCAAAGCAAGAGTAATTGAAATTTTAAGTCTTTACAATTTCTTTTCTCCATAAGGCTATCAGAAGTGCACAAATTTATCAATGCTGTGGCAGAATTGTTTTAAATTTATTTAAAGGGAGACACCATCCTAAGAACCCCTACTTTTGGAAGCAAAATCAAAATTTTCACATTTTTTATTATCTAAATTACTAGATAAATTCCTTCTGACCAGTGACCACCTTGGTGTGATTATTTTTTGAAAATTCTAATTGCTTTTTTAGATACAGAAATTTATTTACAGAGGTGTCGAACTGCAAAATTGCAACTCCAGGTTCAGGCTCAAAAAAATGCTTTATTTGTAATTATAGAAAATCTAATTTATTTATTTTTTATTTTTGCAACCTCCAACCCAGGCTCCAGGTTTTACTGTCAAATAAATGGAGCCGGATCCTGGGTATAATTTTTTTTTTTCAAGAAATATTTTTTTTGGTGAAAAACTTATTACCAGAAAACGTGCTGAACAATTTTCAAATAGTGCAGAGTCAGAGCCGTATCCTGGATATAAATATTTTCCAAGGAATATTTTTTGTAGGTGAAAAAAAATATTGGTAGAACGTTCTCAACAATTTTAAAATGGTGCCGAAACCTTAGTTGGAGCCGGAGCCAGATCCTGGGTGGAATTTTTTTCTAGAATTTTTTTTTAGGTGAAAAGTTATTGATAGAAAGTACTGAACAATTTTCAAATAGTGCAGAAACCTTAGTCGGAACCGGAGTCGGAGTCTTAGCATGAGCCTGAATAAAAAAAATATATATATTATTTTTCTTTTGGATGGTAAAAGAATTTTACCCAAAGCTGGAATAATATATATATATATATATATATATATATATTATATATAATATATATATATAAAAAATATTTATATTATATATATATAATATATATATATATATATATATATATATATATATATATATTATATATATATATATATATGAATATAATATATATATATATATGAAAAAATTAAGGATTTGGGTGGCCCGGTGCCCATTTCTTCAAGAGGGGGCAATATATGTAATGCAAAAACACGAAATGAAATGAACAGGTATTCGGTAAGCCTCCCGAAAGCAACATGCATGTAACTAAAAAACT
>JABUQX010016811.1:10000-12500 GCA_015478945.1 Trachelipus rathkii | reverse complement strand
CAATGCCAGGGTGGGAAAGCGAGTGAAGATTGAGGAAGACAGACTTACGGAACGATGAAGGTACGAAAGGACGAGGAGAACCCTGAAAGACATCGCACAGAAGTCTCTTCTCTATCCCAGGGCGTTGGAGCCACTCCAGCTTGAAGGAAGAGTCTTGTGGAAGTGCAGGATCCTCAGTAGTCTGGCACGTTGCCATAGTGTCGTAATCGATGGTGAGCAAGGCTGAAATCGCGTCAATTTCAATGCGAGAGAGAGCGTCAGCAGTGAAGTTGTCGACACCTGAAATATGTCTGACATCAGTGGTGAACTGTGAGATATACTCAAGGTGACGAGCTTCTAGAGGAGAGTGCCTTTCGTTTCTGAAGACCATAGCGAAGGTAAGTGGTTTGTAATCAGTGAGTATGTGGAACTCACGACCCTCCAGAAAGTAGCGGAAATGACGGACGGCGAGATACATCACAAGCAACTCCCTCCCGAAAGTACTGTAGCGTGTCTCAGGAGGTTGCAACTTGCGAGAGAAAAAGGCGAGAGGAGACCACACTCCGTTCAGGTGCTGCTGAAGAAACCTCCGACAGAAAAATCGGAGGCATCTACCTGAACTCTGGTCGGAGCTGAGTCGTGGGGGTGGACTAAGAGTGTGGCAGAAGCGAATGCTTCTTTGGAAGCTTCAAAAGCAACAGTAACTTCGTCAGGCCAGCCTACTTTCGTAGAACTGCCTTGGTGCTTGGGGCGGATGAGAGCAGTGAGGGGACGAAGAACCTCTGCGCCCGATTTCAGGAAACGATGATAAAAATTAAGCATGCTGAGGTACTGACGAAGCTGCTATTGATTGGCAGGCCTAGGGAAGGTGCGAATGGCCTCCACACGCTCTGCGAGAGGACAGATATCATCAGCAGAGACAGTGTGCCCAAGAAAAGTAAGGGTGGAGACGCCAAAAACACACTTTGCCGGGCTTAGGCGACTGCCACATTCATCCAACCTGCCAAAGACGGCACGTAGGTGTTGCTCATGCTCGGCAGGAGAAGTGGAAGCTATAAGGAGGAAATCGAGGTAAGCAAAGGCGAAAGGGAGACCTCTAAAATCGTTATCGATGAACTTCTGGAACGTCTGAGCTGCGCCCCTCAAGCCAAACGGCATCCTGGTATACTCGAAGAGGCCAAAAGGGGTGATGATGGCCGTCTTCGGTATGTCCTCTTCTGCGACCGGGATCTGGTGGTAGGCTCTGACAAGATCCATTTTACTAAAAATGAATTTACCAGCCAGATTAGAGGTGAAAGACTGGATGTGCGGGACCGGGTAGCGATCTGGTATCGTACAAGCGTTCAGAGCCCTATGTGGAGGGGGGGGTGGACCATGAACTCTTGGAAGGGCGGACGATACCAAGTTCGAGCATGTGCTCGAACTCCGCCTTGGCTGCAGGGGGCAGACGCCGAGCACAAGCGAATGTGGGAGAGCCCGTAGTCTCTACATGGTGGCGCACAGAATGCTGAACAGGAGAGGAAGAAGAACAGGGGTTCAACAGCACCGGAAAATCCTTCTGCAGGATGGTGAAAAAGGGGGAGGTACCAGAAGAAGGAGCAACCGCAGAGATGCCTTGAAGAAGCAAGAAGAAGAACTACGGTACCTGCAGAAGACAGAGACGTCACAACCGTCACCAACCTCCCTGTTCCTTAGATCGACCTAAGGTCGAAATGAGACAGGAAATCAGCTCCCAAAATGGGTTGGGTCACGTCAGCAACCACGAATACCCAGGGCAATTGACGGTGGAGAGAAAGATCTAAGGTGCACAAGTAGCATCTCCAGGTAGCAAAGATTACGAGGCTCCGGTGTCGATAAGGTAGAAAAGGTTTGTAGACCTGTCGAAAAGGCACAGGACATCCTGAGACGAAGAAGGCAGAGATGAAGAGCAAACGGAGGGGTGGCCAGCTGGATCCATCGCCTTTATGGACCGCTGGCTAGGGGTTTCCCGAAAAAGTGCAGGGTTGGTTGCACTTAGTTTCGCCTTCAGGCCAAACCGGTGGTGGTAAAAACAATATCCGTTAGGATATTGCGTAGGGCCTGGGGTGGGAGAACGGTCAGAGAAGCGACGACCTGAAGAGGAGCGGTTGCGGGAACGCGAGTCCCTTGGAGACCGTAGCATGGCGTAGATGGACATCAGCTCCGCTTTTATGTCTGCCATGCCATGTTTCAAAGTCGAAAGACGAGATTCTATACTCGAAAAACGGGAGGAACAGGGGTCGTGAGAGGCGCTGGAGATGGACCAGGGGTACGAGGGATGGGGTGGGTGCACCGGGTAGAAGAAGAATAAGCACGGTTAAGGAGGGAAACCGAAGGAAACCGGGCAGGGGTGGGGCGAAGAAAAAGTATAGGAGAGAAGCGAAAAGGACCAGGGAGCAAAGATGCCAGAAGGAAGGGAAAACGCACTGAGCTGCAGGAGAAGCGGGAGACAGTCACAGGCAGCAGAAATAAGGCAGAATAGCGGGGGCATTGGAGTTGAAAC
>JABUQX010016811.1:0-5000 GCA_015478945.1 Trachelipus rathkii | reverse complement strand
ATTGTGTTCAAATCATTTACTACTAGATTTTGTTTGTGTGAAGAGCGATAAAAGAGCAATGAAAGAGCAATGCTTTTTTTATTCTTTTTCCTCAATATTGGCTTGGACACCTTCCTCTTTGCCAGACATTCGTCGTAGAACAGCCATCGAAACCCAAGCCCACGCATTTCTCGGGATCCAGTTCTTCGGTCGTGACAAAATCGTCAATGGCTTTCGCAATGGTTTTTGCGTCAAGCGCTTTCAGTTCTACAAAGCCAATAAATTCCTTTTTGCCTTCATCGGACTCTTTGTCGACATAGCGCAACACATTGGAAATTGTTCCTTTACAGAAATATCAGTGGTTTCATCTGCAGTAAGCTTACGTTGCACGCTTCCTTTACCTATTAATGATGCTTTCCTTTATAGTAGCACTACATAGAGAAATGATCTCATTCTGAATCTGAACTCATTGGTATGTGTCATTTTTCTTCCCCTTTTCAAAATGACTGATCCCCGGCACAGGGCTTGTAGCGGTACACTTTTTTCACTTTTTTTTACTTTTTTTAGCTTAGTCATTTTTTTCACTTTTTTAACGCAATTTTTACACATTTTCTTCACTTTTCTCACTTTTTGCGCAAGTAGGTTACTTGGAGATATCTTTTTCTTCTGTTTTACCTGTGACTGAATTGAAAATGTGGTTTAACTACAAAACAGTTTATTGAACTCAAGAACTGGAAAACATAGGTAAATAATTTGTTCAAATTTTTAATTTTCAGGTTGTTTAAAATAATTTTAAATAATAATTGAATAAAGTTTTTTGAAATTTGAAATTTTTGAAGATGGGAAGATGTAAGTTTCAAATGTCTTGGTTGGATAGAACTGATCCTCAAGGCTTCAAAATTAGTGAGTGGGAAAAGAAACAGTCAGACAGCGAAATGTTTTGTAAAATATGCATGAAATGCATAAATATTTCCTCAAATGGCTTTCAGGCAGTTATACAACATTCAAAGAAAGCAGTTTATATCAATTACAGCAAAGTTAAATTAAACAAAGATCAGTTACAATTATTGCCTAGTTGTAAGGTAAATCAAAATATGGAAAATTCAAGTGATCTAAATAAACAAGTCACACCATTGCCCTCTTGTAGCAAGATTATCAAACTGTATGCTGATCGAGCTAAAACTACTGCTATGGAACTAATGTGGTGCTTGAAATGTGTTGCTGCGGACTACAGTTTTGCTTCTTGCAATGGACTTCGTGAAACTTTTCAGGTAAGCTATGTCATAGGAAACTAATACAATTGGAAAAAGCTGAACCAGAGTCCGAAAAAAAATCTATAGATCTGTGTGGGGCTCAGTTTTTTAATAAACCGATCCATCAGTAAACACTTCAAGATTTCCAACAGTTGAAAGAGTAGTAAAAGCGTCACTGTCGCTGTCACATGGTAATGCAAATGTGGAAAGAGCATTTTCCACATCAGGCAGAACTCTTACAAGTACCAGGTCATCTATCGTCAGAGAGAGAACTTTAATGCTTTTAATCCACTGTTAAAAGGTGCCTCTTAAAATGCTTGATTAAAAACCTTGACCTATTTATCACTCCAGAGCTTCCTTTCCATGGACGTTAGCATATAAACAATACATATGCTAACTTGATAGAGAAAGAGAAAGAAGAGATCGAAGATGAAGCTGCAAAGCTGAAAACAAACAAAAAATTGCTGAAGAAGAAAACAAAAAACAACTTGACCAAAAAAAGGAAAAAAAATTCTGTAGACAGGATAAATGCGAAGATAGCTACGATCATGATGAGCAGGTGATCTGGAGTGCAGGCAACTGTTATTGTGAAAGGCTATGAAATATTGAAGAAAGCTTTAAAGAAAAAAATTTTTAGTGAAGGGCAAGCTTATAGCCCAAGCGATGCTGGAGTGTCACTAATGTTCAGAAAGAGGCATCTGAAAAAAGACGTAGTGTGAAAAATTTACAGGTTGCTGTTGAAAAACGAAAAACAAGTCTCATTTCAGACTTTTTCAAAAAAGTTTAATTACCCTTAATTTTTATCATTATTAGCTTGTTTCTTCTGTAACCAAATACAGTATGTGTATTTTCAAGTATAGTATTATTCCATTTTCTTTACATTATGACTTTCTAAAACTAACATTTCATTCTTATATACTTTCATCTTCAGTTATTTATATTTAAAACCTACTTCATAGTTCTTAGCATCTCAAAATATTAAGTAAATAGCATGTTGTTATAGTAAATAAGTTAGGTCACATTAAATTTTAGTAATGGAAATTGTAAATTCTTTTCACGTTTTTCTCAAAAATATGTAATTTTTGTCAGCATCTCAGTCATTTTTTTTCATTTTTTTCAGCATTTCAATTTTTTTTTCACTTTTTTTCAAAATTTTATTCACTTTTTTCACTTTTTTGATAAGAAACTCGCTACAAGCCCTGCCGGCATCTATTCGTAAGCTGCACAAATCTTGCAACACTCCCTCATCATGATGCTTACCCCGAAGCGGTAAATCGCGCGTACAAGAAAATGTCACACATGAAATTATTGAGGATAATACTTCTTTTATTTTCTTCTATGATTTTCTTAGAAAGCTGGTTAATTTGGATGTCTAACGGCACGTCCTGTAGGAACAATCTTGCAGCTTCAACAGCAGTTTTATGCCACTCTGTGTTTGTTTGTCCCTTACAAACCGCATGAACATCTTTATATTTAGTGAAAGGTCTTATTGTTAAAGAGCCTAGGACCCCCTCTGAACGAGCTTTTATTTGGTGGAAAAAAAATACAAAACTTGCAAAATGCTCCCTTTAGGTGCCTGGAGTATGTCAGCCAACGGTGAATATGTCTCCCAACCATCATAATTGAATTCCTCTTTAAGTGGGTAGCATCTTTCAAAAAAATTATAGGTCGTAGGTGGAATCAACACTCTTTCAGTAACTGTTTCTTTTTTCAGTTCAAATCATAGATGAATGATCCAAGCGTATCTACCAATGGTCATTTTCGTGACTTGTCATCTACTGAAAAACGCTATCTCCGAAATTCTGGACACATATCTTGACTCGTCGAGGTGCTGAGCCTGGGTGTGGGTTCTTCATCATGCAAAATATGCGAAGTAGGAGGATTGCCTCTTGTGTAGTCTAGTTGAATTATTTGGTATCTTTCTTCGTTTTCACCGCTACCATTTCCAATTTTATCTGAGTTCCTTTTCAAATTTACTGCAAACAATATATATATATATACATGGGCGTAGGCAGGGGGGGGGCACTTGCCCCCCCCTAAATCTTGGCGAAAAAAATTATGAATCTTATACGTTTGCCAGACGACGTTTTTAAGGGTTTATTAGTAGAAAAACTGAAAAAATACATCAATCGATAGATAATGAAGTAGTAATTACTAGTTAATAACGTATTATAAAATTTTATATTATTTTTTCTAAATTTTAATGTGTTTTCCTTTTCATATTGGCTTTAAAGTCAAACTAGCTTTGTGCTTTCATACAGCTGGCTTCTTATGACATTATTATTCTCTGCTAGAACTCTCAGTATGTCGATAGCATTTGGCGGCTGCCAAAGCTGTTAAATCAATCACGGAAAGCGTACCCGTTTTGAAATTCAGCTGCAGACAACACATCAAAAAATAATTGCAGAAAATAAAAGAAATATTACATCAATTTTGAAGACCATAAATTTCTGCGGAACCCATGACTTACCTTTAAGAGGTAAAGACCTGCATAAGGGTATTTTTGAAGACCTGATTAAGCTGCGGATAGAAGTGTGTGCATATGGAATTGAAATGACATATTCAAGAACAGAAGATGACGTCTGGACGTCCCGAGATAAAAAAAAACTGATCAATTATGTGTAGATATTATCATAAAAAAACAGAATTGTCGTAATTGCAATTTTTTTTTTGGATCTACTCCTATTGGACAGATGAAAACTGCGGATTGTCAGCAAAACGACAAATTATCTTTGAGCATTAAGGTTTTTCGATCATGAAAAAATGACGTTCGAGAATAATTTCATGGGGTTTGAGTTCTTGAAGTTCCTGAACCATTGCCAAAACATTTGATTTGTTTTTAGAAAAGGTTTTTGAAGCCGAGTCTATGCGTTGGTCAAAGTCGACAATGCCAGCACTGGTAGGCTTCAAAAATACTGCTCGGGGAAAATATGAAAACAAGATTATATTTGTCACTGTGTAACGATTCTGCTTAATTTGGTCATTATGACTAAAACATTATTTCCGGAAATTTGATAATACTATTGCCACGATTAAAAGACAAACTTTTTCAGAAACTCCAACCTAAAAAACAAATACTTCCCAACCTTGCCTAAACTTTGTGAAAACCGTTGGACTCATAAATATCATAGTATTGCTATTTTCCATTAATATATGATAATAATATTGTTGAGCAACAATCAAAACAAGAAAAACAACTTTTCTATTATTAATGTTCGGCAACAAGACCCAATTTCATTATTACCCCTTCCGTAATAAACAAAATATATTGCTTTAGTTGAACCAGTTGTTAAATTTTTCAAAACAAAAAATATTTAACCAACTTTAAGCAGTACTCTATCATATCAAAAGAACTTGTTTTTGAAGGTGTCAAAGACAAAGCAAACTGCTGACCAAATAATTGCTGATCCTGCTCTTATCCGCTAACGTTATTATGCTGAGTTTCTTAGCCTAGAACTTGCAAACCACTAGAAAAGTACAATTCTCAAAGCAACATAAAGCAATCCATTCTGCGAAACTTCTGCTGAATTATTGAAGCATGCCTGTACTTGTGCTTATCTTGACTCATTTATCCTCTTTAGAGACTAGATTTTCCGAAAACAGAAAACAACGTGCCAGCATTTTATTTTTTCATTTGCATCCGTTTATTATGTTAGGTGCTCCCGTAGGCAGTTTGCGAGAGAAAGTAAAATGTTTTTCAGAGTTTTATGATCTTGATATTCAAATAAAAATTCATACCGAAAATTGACTTATTGGTAATCTCCTGGT
>JABUQX010016810.1:5000-13910 GCA_015478945.1 Trachelipus rathkii | reverse complement strand
TTGTATTAATCGGTATAGATAGTTAGTATAAATGGCCTGATTTAATATACCTTAATTTCTCAGATATTATACGTATCTATATATACTTATAAGTATACTTTACTCTATACTTACGATACCTAGCTATTTAATATATACTTTAGATATAATAAATATATTACAGATTAATATATATATACTCTATTCCTATATTAATTATTAATAATTCTACAAAACTAGATATTACAACCTTACTAACTATTATTATATATACTATATATGCCTATTATATATATATATATATTATTATTACATTACTATAATATAATCTATACTATATATACTCACTCTATATTATTATATATATATAGGCTATATACTACGATTGAGCTATCGCATAAAGTACAAGGTAGCATAGGGCTAGGCTGGTGTTTCTAACTTAATCAATATCAAAGTGATTTTACTATTAATTCTCATTACATAGTATCAACTCTATTTATATAATTTAACTCCTAAGCAATTATAACTTTTATAGATAATAAAAGAGTTCGATGTTAAGATATATGTTTTACATTTTAAAAGAAAGACTTAACAATTATAGTGAATTATTGTTCTTTCTATCAAGATTTAAATAAACTTGACATTTTAATGCTTTATTTTTGTAACTCCTTACTTTCTAGAAATCTAGTATTATTGTAATAGCCGACTAAAAATTTCCATGAGAAAGATGTACACAAACATTTTGTAAAGGATTACTTTATCATGAAATTTTTTGTAAGTAGAATAGAATATCGCACAGCACAGACGCCCTTTTAAAGAGCAGCCTTGTTGAACGTTCTTCCGGCCAGCAGTAACAAGCCTTTGGAGTCAAATACAAGGAATCTTAATTTGTGAATTCGCTAAAACGATACGAAGTGAAACATTCTCACATGAACACTATTACTCTATTAATAATATAAATGATTCCTTATAGCTACATATAGATCAAGAGTTATTCTTAATTCTAGATTATACTGGTCCATAATAGATATGTACGCCGTTATAAATTCATACTGCTACAGTGATAAAAGTATATTAGTAGTTAGGTGTTTATTAATAATAAATTAATTATTTTACTATTATTTTGAGTGTTTATTATATATATCGATATTATCTAAATAATATCTTTTTCTATATACTACTTTATATATATTACTTATGTTGCTATATACAAAGGGGCGTCGTAAGGTGGGGGACTTTAAGTAAGATGTGCTCTCAAAATAATTTAGTATGTGGAAAGGTTTGGTAAAACCTGCTGAAAGTGGATAATTAGGTATTACATTCCTGTATTTCTAGAAACATGTATTTTCTAATTGTGCTGAATAGAATACATAAATAAAACTTGTCCTCTTAAAAAAAAAAATGAAAATAAAAAGCTAAATCTATTTTCTTTATTTTAGAGCTTCACCATCTGTATATTTATTTATGTATAATATGTGATCACAACATAATAAGCATATACATCCGGGGGCTAGCTCATACGGTCATAAAGGGGGATAGAGGGAGTCAGAGAATGATATAAATGCAGATCAGTCATCATATACTTTAGGGCGTGCCTTAGTACTACTTATACTGCTAATAGATACTAGTAGGGAGTAACGGGCCTACTACCTATACCCCGTATAGTATATATAGTTACCTATATATGTATATATACCTCACATCATGTGTTAGGAGCTAAGTATATTATATACATACTAATATATATGTATATAAGTATGGCGAATATGATGCTATTATATATATATTTGGATTTTTAAAATATAATTAATTATTATATAATAGCTAAAATATTCAATCTAGAAGTGAAAGAGGATTATAAAAAATAAAGTATTCTGAAGTATACTGCCTTTAAAACATAGAACTTATATATACGGTCAGGATTTGTTTTTTTAACTGCTGCCTCTCCCATTTATAGATGAGGCTAGAGAAGGCGGCCAGGTCCTACAACACACATAAACGAGAATTATTATGAATATTGTTAGGTGGAATAAGTTTCCAAGCCGAAATATCTAAGATGAGATGAGATTTAAAGACTTTAATGTTTTTTTTGTTTGTATTTTTTTTTTTTGTTTTTTTTTTATTGTTTTATTAGTGTAAGTTTATTTTATTTTTTGACTAACAAGTGAATTTTATAATACCCAAGGGTAAACCGAAAGATGGCAGGAGTCGGTGGGTCTCTCGACTCACGGTCGGAACGAAGGGGGTGACTAATCCCCCTCTCGGTATTGAAGTCCCTCTGTCCCGGCGTCGGCTCGGAGCCCCTAATTTGGTGAATAATTTTGTTTTTTTTTGGAAATTTTAAGTTTTTTTTTAGGGGCTCGAGGCCGACGGGGGACAGAGGGGGGACGTTTCATACCCGGAGGGGATGGTCGAAGGAACCCCCGCGACATCCAAAGACCAAAGAGCGGGGGTTCGGGAGACCCCCCAGAGGGGGGATTAGTCCCCGTCGTTCCACCGGAGGCGAGAGACACAGATCCTGCCATCTTTGGTTTACCCTATGGTATTCTTTGAGTTAACAAAAAAAAAGTTAATCCCATCCTTAGAATTTTCGGCTGATTCAAATATTAATTTGTTTTTACTGTAGGACCTGCCGTCCTCTAGCTACATACTGTAGCATTAAAAATCTGAGATCCTATATTATATATCTATATATATATAATTATATATATAATATATCAAATACTATTATTATATATTCTATATATTTTTTAATAAATTTCTACTGAAATAAAAACCTTTTGCTAAAAAAATAATGAAATAAAAAAATACATTATTTCCTTTAGATAGCCCAATTTTAGTTAAGTGGTATTTTTTCTATTTTTCTAATTTATTTCATAGAATCAAAAATATTACAAACTTTCCAATACTTAAATTATTTTTGAGGAGATGGGTTTACTTAAGGTCCTATATGATATTATTATTATATATATATATATATATATATATATATATATATTAGTATATTATTATATTATTATATATTATATAATATATATATATATATATATATAGTTATATATATACTCTATTAATGATTGGAAACACAAGTTGAGCATGATAATCTATTTGATAAGGACGAAATTCAATGAACAACGATCATTCAGGCTATTGAAATATGAGTAATTTTTTTTTACTGGTAAATATTTGACTTATTTGCAGATTTTTTTTTTTTTTTAAATATAATTTTTCAAGATTTTAAATACGTTGGAATAATACGAAATTTATTTATAAGTTATCAAAATATAAGTCATCCATAATCACCGGCGTTCAATTTGTTGAAAATTTTTTGCGTTGTTTATATGAAAAATTTCTCAAATTTTCTTTCGAGTGTTATTTATTTAATAAGGGCAGAGTTCTTAAGATTTATAGAATGTCCGGTTGAGTTCTGGTGTTAGACAAGGAAGAGTTTCAAAGAATCAATATTGCAGAATCATATTTATGGGCTAATCACGTTATTTTAAAATCTGCAGTTTTCGAAATAACAACTATTGCATTGAGAGCAATCAATTTTGTAATTACAAGCATGTTGAGCAATATCTATGTTTCTTTGAGAAGGAATAGTCCGATACAATTGATAATTTTTGGGTAATGATTTTAATGTTGGTCGGAATGTTATTTCATGGCTGTTGAAGTGGTTTATGAGGAAGGACAGAACATTCTTATTATTAAAGAATGTTTTATCTATTTTGGTAGAAAGTTTTTTTTTTTGTGGCTTTGGAGAGTTCTAGTGATAAAAATGGCCTTGGGTAACCTAGTGCCAAAACTGAGTATAAATAAGTATTTAATTCATTATTAAGGAATTACAGACTGCAAATATTTTAAGCTCTCAAAAAGAAGAAAGACAACGTTCTTTTGATGTTTGATCGTTGATTTGAGAACCAATGAACATAATTGTTACTTTTAGTAGGTTCTGAAAATTTTGAATTTAGGTTTTCCTGTATCTGTTTTTTTTTTTAACTTAAAATTAGAAAATTTAATGCGTTCTATTTTTTTGCTTTCCTCAATCGTAATTGGATGTCCTAAAGTTTATTATTGAGACGTTGTAGAATATTAAGAGGGCAGGTGTTTTGTCTATGATATAGAGAGAACGATCATCAACATAATCTAATCATAATGTTAATCATTGGGAAATTAGTAAAAAGAATCTTCGTAAAGTTCCATGAAGGTTCTAAGAGTGGAGAAGAGGAGAGCCCTGCTAAGGGCCAAAAAGTTGGTTGAGAAGTATCTCCATTTAGAAAGAAAAATAGACGCATGTGCAAGGCAAAAGCTCGATAAGGGATGAAGCGTTGATAGGTAACTTCAAGGACATATGTGTATTGTTCTTCTAAGTAAACTGTGGAAGAGCATGTCCGTAGGGAACTTGTGAAACGATACTACTCAAAAATAACAAGTTTATAACTGTTTTTTTAATCAAACTTTTTGAAATTTTTAATAATAAACTTTTCGAGATTTTAACAGGGAAGAGTGAATAGATCATAGAGGTAAAGAGATTTAGAGATCGCATTTAGATAGTTTGTAGGTAAACTATTTACGTTCGAATAATTGGTCTTAAAGGAACATCTTGTGTGAAACTTAGGAAGTCGATTTAAATAGGGGAGGCAAAAGGTAAATAAGAGTTAAGATGGATCCTGTCGCTGAGTTAAAAGGCGTTGGACGGTCAGGTCAAATACAAGCTCATTTACTTTTTTAAGAGGATGAACCTGAAAATCCTATGTTGATGTTGAAGGTTTGAAAGTTGAGGTGGCTTGGGAGAAGGAAGGTACTTTGGTAGATTACCTAAACAAATTCTTTCTTCTTCACTTATTAGTGAATCTTGCTCTACCAATAATAATAATAATAATAATAATAATAATAATAATAATAATAATAATAATAATAATAATAATAATAATAATAATAATAATAATAATAATTAAATAGGATAAAGCACGTTAAAAGGTAGTTTTTTTATAATTAATGAATAATAATAATAATAATAAAATAGTAATAATAATAATAATAAATGATAAGAATAAAATAATATAATAATAAATAAGATAATAATAATTGATAATAATAATTAATAATAATATAATATAATAATAATATAAAATAATAATAATACATTAATAATAATAATAATAATAATAATAATAATAATAAATTATTACTGTAATTAGGAGGTTTAGATATGAAATTTCAATAGGACTATTTCGCCCTGTCAGTTAGACCAGCATCTTCTTCCTTCTGGCCCCGAAACTCTTGATCCTAGAGGAATCTTAAAAACCATTTCTTGGCACGATGGCATCCGATGCTAGTCCTCGAGTTATATACTCTCGGGTAGGGTTTTCGTCCCTTTCATTTAACATTACCCATACCAGCAGCCAAATTGAAGGCCGGAAGTTGCAATCGTATGTTGCGAAACATTTGCAACATTCGGTTTTTGACATTTCAAGCATCAAATTATGTGTTTCTAAGGTCACCCCCCATTTTTGAGGTCGACAAGACCGTTTCCGAGAGCCTCGGCGCATTCCCAAGGCCGGAAAGATCGCTTTCGAGGGTGACCCCGCGTTTTTGGAGGTTTTGAACGTGAATACAGAGTCTTAGCACCACAAATGATCTATAGATCATTTCTGGTGGTTCCATTTAATTCCTCACGGCCAGATACTTCAGACTGGCTTTTAAATCATCTTCCTACGACCTCTGGTTGTGAAATAATTGCAAAAATATAAAGTTAATTCAACCTCTTCAAACGTATTATTGAACCCGGGCCATTATGAATGGCTCACCAAGGTTCTCACCGCTACACCAGGGATATGTTCAAGACATTTTTATCTTTAAAACAGGACTCGCTTACGAATGATTGGTGATAAATAAATTAAGAATAAATAACGATATATATATATATATATATATTATATAATATATTAATAATATATATATATATATATATATATATATATATATATATATATATATATATATATATATATATATATATATATATTATATTATATAATTAATATATTATATAATATATATATTAGTGATGGAGCGGAGCTGAATTTTTACATAACCGCGGTTGCGGTTTTTTTGCGGTTCTTAAATTTCAACAACCGCGGTGCGTTATGCAATAAAAAAACATAATAATTGCTTTTTTTGGGATCCTTCCTCCTTCCTCCTCCTTCCTCCTCCTCCTCCTCCTTCCTACTACTACTACTACTACTACTACTACTACTACTACTACTTTACTACTATTACTATTATTTTATTATTATTTCTATTATTATTAATTTATTTATTATAATTATTATATTATTACTTGTGTTGAAAACTTTAATTTCTGGTCGTTTAATGTGGAATTTAGCTTCTGTTTGCAAGAGTTACCAGGGCGGGACGAGACTCATGCACAGATGCACCCACCATCTACTTTCCCCATCCTCAGCCCTGTGGAAATTGAAAGTATCCGACTAAAGGCGCTTAAATTAGTTATTCTTCTTTTAATTTCATTTAGAATCGGCAAGTTAGATTTTAAGGACATAACAGATTTGTTCAACATTTTCTCCTGTTAATCTCATTATAAATTATCTCGTTATAAATTAATCCAGTTATATTAATTTATCATTAAATATCATTAAGCTATCATCTTCAACTCTTTGAAGTTGTGTTCGTTCTCTCTCCACCCCATTAGAGGATCGTCTTTCAGGATCATCCTTTTTTCTCTTTGATGTTTGCGTATTTTATCCAAAACATTATTCATTTAAGCTCTATTTCGAATCATCATCACTATTTGATGCTAAATTAGAGTTCAGGGTTTCAAACAGAGTTTTGGCATTGGATATATGAATGTTGCTTTATTTCTGCTTCTTAAAAGTTAAACTTTTAAAAAAGATAACTTCTGACAACCGCAGTTGCGGTTGCGCAAGACCAGTGACAAACCGCGGTTGCGTTCGCAGTTGCGGGTGTGTAAACGTTGACAACGCGGCTGCGGTTGCAGTTCGGTTGTCAAAATATGTGCAGTTGCTTCGTATTTGCGGTTGCGGTTGTCAAAATATGTGCAGTTGCTTCGCATTTGCGATTGCGAGTTAAAAAGGAGACACTATATATAATAATATATATAATATAATATATAATATATATAGATATTATATATATATATATATATATGATGCTTAAATATAATACATATAATACTATATATATATATTAAGAAAAGGAGATGAGGCCTTACCCCTCCTTCGGAGGGTAATGCCCGCTTACACACCTTTCGGGGGGGGGGGGGGACCCTAAATGGACTTCACACCCATTCGTGGGGGTGATCCCAAATGGAACTTCTCGTGGGGTCAAGATGAGTGCACATTAAATATTTATTAAATAATGGAGCTCTGTGAAATTTAATTTAGGTATCCTTAGTATTGAGATGAAGGAGAAACCTTATGGTAACACAGTTGGGTTGGTTAGGTTCGGTTAACTATAGTACTGTAAGGTGGGATAGTTTGTTAGAGTGTACAAGATATCTTTGAAGGACATGATCAGAGTTATGTTACAAGTTAAGCATAAGTACCAGAAAATTGAGTATGATTAAATAGGTTAGGTTGTGATAAATTTCTGTTAGGCTCTGTTAAATATTACGATGATAATGTTAAATATTAATGCTAAAATAACATTGATATGATCTTGAAATTATTGAAAAGTAAGGCTATGTTGAGTTTTGCTTGGTGATGCTAGCTTATTTTTACATAGACATGCAGGATATTTTGGTAATGGTGCCAGTTTATTCATACGCAAGGTATGTTATGTTGTTAGTTTAGGTGATATTATGTTAGCTTTACTGGTGTTAAAACTTTGTTGTGTTAGCAATTATTCATTGATCAATTTGATATCTAGGTTAGATTACGATAAATTTTTGCCAAGTTTTGCTAAATATAGCTATGTAAATGCAAAATTAACATTGATATGTTATAGATGTGATTGAAAGTGGGAAAATGTTAGGTTTTATAGGTAATGTTAGCTACTTTACTATTGTTAAGCTGTTAACCTTGTTAATATTGACCGTTTATTCGGTCGTAGAGAATGGTAGGTTTGCTGTATATTATGTTCTTAGTTTAGGTGACATTATATTACTTTACAGATGTTAAAACTTTGTTATGTTAGCAATTATTCGTAGGTCAGTGTGGTAGTTAGGTTAGGTTATGATAAATTTTTATTAAGTTTTGTTAAATATTACTATGATGATGTAAAAATAACACTGATGTTAGAGATATGTTGAAAAAGGTGGGATTAGGTTAAATTTTGTAAGGTGATGTTAACTACTTACCGGTATTATGCAGTGAATTTTGCTAATATTAGCATTTTATTCATACGTAAGGTATGTTAGATGTTATTTTAGTTATAAACATTAAAATAATAAAAGTTATATTGTGATCCTACAAAAGAACTTATTTTTATGTAATGTTTGTGCTGCTTTGACACTTAACTATGACTTTAATCACTTATAGGTAATATTTTTAATAAAAAGAATAAAAATTTAGTATAAATATAAAATGTTTTAATTATTTTTGTAATGTTTATTCAAGAAGCATATTTCTATGTTACGTTGTACAAATAATTAAGTTTAATTATCACTTTAATCACTTAATCATGACTGATTGCTTAATTAATGAATCACGGATGACATGGGTGGGATGGGGCGTGGTAGTGATTAGAGTTTGATCTATTGATCAATTGACCAATTGATATTTTTTAATACAAAAAGAATAAATTTTTTTTTTGTAAAAAACATAATAAAGTAAAAAATATGTATTTTATTGACTTTAAAACAGTAAGTGCATAAAGCTAAAGCGCATGGCAGGGTGGGAGTGGTGCTGGTGTGATTTTTTTTGCGGTACTGCTGTATGTAATCTATTGTTT
>JABUQX010016810.1:0-2500 GCA_015478945.1 Trachelipus rathkii | reverse complement strand
ACATATCTAAGGGATCTGAAACTGTCAAAATCGAGATCTGCGTCCTTATAAACATATACATTCACACCAATATTGTGTTATGAAGCGTATCTTTACTAACTCAGCACCCCACTAGTTCCTGCACATGCACCGGTTCAAACACCGGTTCCGGCTAGGGCACATTTGCACCAACACATAAGGCTCCTTCTTCTTACATCGTTCTCAGCCATGCATTACATGCATTTCATCTTTTTTCAGGTGGATCCCATCCCGAGGGCCCTCAGACACACTTGAGAGTTCTGAAATCCTCAAATTCGCAAATTCGGGGTCTACACCTTCAGATAACATATGATAAGGACACTACATTCGGACTTCAATATGTGGTTTGTTAGCCAGATTTCACGCTGGCTCCAGATTCGACTCCGGTTCAGTGATCCGGCACATGAGTCAACTCGGTTCCGATTCTTCCTTCTCCCCCTTACCTATCCATGCTTTTGAACTATCTATCGCCATTTCCCACTTTAGGGGGGGTCAGCTCATCATCCACTTGCAAAGGGTGTGGCTGAGGGAAAACCTTGGCTCAGCCAAGGTGAGACTATTAGCTGAAGGGGTCGTCATTTTGAAGGGGATACCTAAACTAGAACTCATCTTAATTGGAAGAGAAAGTGCGGCTTATAAAACTTGTATTTAACCTTTGTAAAACCTCAGAAATTATTCATCCTGACCTCAAAATCGGTCTCACCTTCATTAGAAACCTGTATTTTGACACGACAACTGTCAAAATCTAATGATTTTGGGAGGAAACTATAGTCAACTACCGACATGACTTGGAATTTTCTATCGTTTAGAGATCTGATACGGTTGGAAACGGTTTCGTCAAGCCTAGAAACCTATACAACAAGTGACAAATTCTAACGGAAATTTAATGGAAAATGGAAATTCCAAAGTCATTGGCTGACATGACGTGCATTTTCTATCCTTCAGAAGCTCCAGAGTCCGCGAAGATGGTCTCATTGGCCTTAAAAACGCCTCGCCGCCTTTGGAAAGTGCGCCGTCGTCATTGAAGCGCAGTGTCAACGCTGGAAAAAAGAACCAAGCTCCTCCGGAGTTGGAAACCTTTTCCAAGTTAACTTCTGAAATGCCTTGGTATTTCCTAACATTCAGAAGCTCGAGAGTTCCTGAAGACGGTCTCACCAACCATAGAAACGCATTGTTGTAATTGAGCCATACTCTTCCAGATGTCGGATATATATATATATATATATATATATATATATATATAATAATATAATATATAATATATATATATAAATTATATTATATAGTATATATATATATATATATATATATATAATTATATATATATATGGACATTTATAAGAAGTTGACTCCGTTTTTTATGGAAAATTTCGATAAGAAAAACAACGATTTCGAGTATTTTCATTAATTTTTTGAAATAATTTCTAATATAATTATTAGCGTATTTGCATTTTTATTTTTTAAGAATTTATAAAAATTTCTTATTATTATTTATTATTATTATGTATTATATTATTTATTATTCATTATTATTATTATTATATATATATTATTATTTATTTTATAGGAAATTTAATTTTTTTTTCTGTTCTTTCATTGTTTATTAATTTTATTTTCGATTATTATTATCATTTTGGGAGTATTTTTATTAAAAAAAAACTCCCCCCCCGGACGCGAGCTTGCGCAGCGAGGCAGCACCCCGCTCTGCGGGGGACGGGGGCGATGATATAGAGGGGGGGCGAAGGCCCCACCCCGGATCAAACATAAAATATATAAAAATTAAAATATCAGAATATCAATTTATTATTGTCAAGGTGTTTCTACAAACTTTACGTATACATTCATCAAATTTAAACTGAAATAATAGCCTGAAGCACAGGCCTTAAGCTACTCATTTATAAGACTATAGGTGGTGAAGCGACAAAAAAAATAATATTATATTCAATTTCTTTATCCACTTTCTGTTAATATTAGATTATAAATTAACATTTGAAAAAAGCAAATATTACGCTAATAAGGACAGACTTCAAGCAAAATCTCAACTATTCCAAATAATAAAGTAAAATTTGTTTTTTTATTGAACAAACATATCATATCTTTATTTTTATGAAAAAATAAACAAAAAAACCTGTTCGTTTTGAACAGTTTTAGGGTGAAGAGAGGAATTTTTTTTTTTTTTTGGAATTTTGCAAATAAAATGGTAATAACATCGTTAGTATTGGACAGTGAACAATTTTATTCTTTCGAGAAACCTTACTAAGGTAATAGATTTACGTTACAAAATCTTAGTTGAAAATTTTTTTTTTTTTTTTAATTTACAATCTCTGAAATAACTTCAAAAAAATTTCTTGTACTTTTGTCAAATTGCTGAACCACCTTACGTTATGACCAAAACATTTAATGTAAACGTCAGTTTGTTTACCACGTTTATATGTGAGCTTGGTACCAAATATGAAGAAAAAATAAAATCTGTTTTTTTTTT
>JABUQX010016809.1:40000-41443 GCA_015478945.1 Trachelipus rathkii | reverse complement strand
CACCCGCGAGATACCTATATATACTCGGTACGTCTCGCGGTACTCTAGCTGTATACGTTGTGTTCGTGGGTATTTGATATATATAATATTATAGTATGATGCTATATTGAGTGATGGTATTGTATACTTGTTTGTGGTGTTTACATATAATATAGGTATAGTATATATATAGAGTATATATATTATATAAGTTATATATATATATATATAATATATATATATGTATATAATATATAATATATATATAGTATATTATTATATATGATATATATATATATTAAGTGATGGACGGCAGTGTCAAAATCATCGACGTTGCAGATGCCGGATCTTAAGACGATGACTGAGGATGCGGTATGGCGGATGCGGGTATCTTTAAAGTGATGAGGATGCGCGATGCGATGTTACTCTTTGAAGTTGAATTTAAAATTATATTATAATATGGTTATATAATATTATCTATATAGTTTTATATATGATATATATATATTTATACAATAATATATATATATATATATATATTGAGTGATGGACATAATATAATAATAATGATATTAGTATTAATAATATATAATATATAATATATAGTATATATAATTATATATATATATATATATTATATATTATATATCATATATATATATACTTATATATAAAATATTAATTTATATATATATATATATATATATATATATAATATATATATATATGTTATATATATATAATAGTATATATATATATATATATATATATATATTATATATATATATATATTATGATATTTTTACATCTTACATCCTCTCCCAGTCAGGCTTACGAACCTGTCAGTGGGGCCAACCTCCGCTTCAATCTTGTTCTATCCATCACGATCCAATTCCGCCATCAGTTCGAATGCCATTGGCAGGATCTGGTGTCCCCTGCAATGAATCCTCTACTTGTGTCTCTCCATCCGCCCTTTCTGCGGGGTCTTGCCCTCGGTCTCACTCCCTCCGTCTGCACTCCACTCCTGCTGGCGAACCCCTCTCTTCTTGCATCCTCTCACTGTCCCACCATCTCAGGTCCTGGCTGCGTCCACTATTCATGCATGGGGTTCACACGTCTCTAGTCTGGCTGCTCGCCGTCACTTGTTTCGTCTGTTTCTACCGCTGTCTCTGCGTTCTCTCGCTTCTCAATCACTGTCCTCAACACATTCATCTCCGCTGTCTGAATTCTACTCCCCTCTCTCCCTGTCATGCTCCATGTCTCCACCCAATAATCTGGTGACCATGCAACAGTATGGCAGTCAACTTCCCTCGTATATTGCTCTCTTCACCTCCTTGTTCATATATTTATCTTTCAAGATTGGGTATAACTGCTCTTACAGTCCTGCATAGACTGCTCAATCCTACTTCGTAATTCCGTTGCACACCCCCCCTTCTCTACAAGTGCTCCTAGATTAATTTCTAT
>JABUQX010016809.1:32500-35000 GCA_015478945.1 Trachelipus rathkii | reverse complement strand
ACACATTCACAAATACCTCACAAGTTTATCGAATCCTGTTTAAACCTTAATTTGTGTTTGACGCGCAACTCTAATTTATCTGGTTCCAACTTTGAGGCGATTGTACTTTTTCCAACTGGATACACTTCTATTCACTCCAGAGTTAAGACGGGATCTTTTCGTTTTAACCAACTATCTTCATAGCATCAGACTCCATAGATTAGTTTTCACTCGTCAGTAATTAGTTTTCCAGTCTTTAGTCCCAAGGTTTAATCCCTAAAACACATAATATTTCAGTTATAAACTTTTCTTTTTAAAAAAGGAAACATCTCTATTAATAAAAAACGTAACTTTAAAATAATTCCAGACTTACCGCTATTCTGCGGGATATTTTCCTGATTATTCTTTTCCTTTGTCTCCGTCCCAAATCCTTTCGTACCTTTTTCTTCAGCGTTATTAAATCCTTCCTATTGTGAGAAAGTCCGAAGGCAATCTAATTTCTTAATTAATTTTAAAAACTAACTCACCTCTTACGGTTGGTTTGTGCAATATCTACATTTCTCCTCTCCTAAGTTTGTGACCACAAACTCAAAAGAACGAACCAAACCATAACACATCGAGAGAAAGAAAAAAAAATATATACAAAATAATTAACGCAAATAATATTCTGAATAATATAAACGAATTTACCTAGCAACTTAAACTTATCAACTCGGTATGTCATATTATCATCCCCCACATTTTTAGTATCTTCAGTATTTCCCTCCCCCACTTTCTTCTTCGCCCACTTACCTTTTAAAGGGCAATCTACCCCAAAATGAGTTTCTTCCCCACAAACTACACATTTCATAATTTGTCCCCATTTATTTCTTGGATTCACCTTACCTCCCTCCATCATTGCAACTATTTATTTTTTCAAAAGGGTTCTCTCCAACACACTACGATGCCACCAAATGTAGCGGAATTGAATCCCTATTCCTGTATTATATACCTGATTTATATAGTGCAAAAATGGAGGGTGAAAGAATAAACAATAATTTTCATAATTAATATTTCAACAATAACAAGACATAGGAATAAATGGTTATAGTAATTTTTAATAAATGGTTTCTCATAATATCTACACCTTATTCTCGCAAAAGTTATATTTAAACACACAGCCTGCGGAGGAAATTCTGAGGAAGCAAAAAGGACAAGTAAACCCAAAAAAGTCACGTGAGCAGTTCAGCTACAAATAACAAGCACATGTTAAATTATTTCAAAAAGGTTCTTTTCTCTTATTTTTTCGAGCAATGTTCAAGACCTTTCAATATATAAATAATAATCACCAAAATCTTTAAAAAGTGTTCGTTTACTAATTCATTCCAAAAGTTCTTTCCCTTATTTTAAAAGCAATGTTCAAACTTTAGTAATAAATAACAACACTTTGAATTAAAGCAATATAGCTACTTGAGATTAAATAGTGTCAAAATAAGTAAAAGGAAGCAGTACAACTTACGCAATTTATAAGCACACATTCACAAATACCTCACAAGTTTATCGAATCCTGTTTAAACCTTAATTTGTGTTTGACGCACAACTCTAATTTATCTGGTTCCAACTTTGAGGCGATTGTACTTTTTCCAACTGGATACACTTCTATTCACTCCAGAGTTAAGACGGGATCTTTTCGTTTTAACCAACTATCTTCATAGCATCAGACTCCATAGATTAGTTTTCACTCGTCAGTAATTAGTTTTCCAGTCTTTAGTCCCAAGGTTTAATCCCTAAAACACATAATATTTCAGTTATAAACTTTTCTTTTAAAAAGGAAACATCTCTATTAATAAAAAAACGTAACTTTAAAATAATTCCAGACTTACCGCTATTCTGCGGGATATTTTCCTGATTGTTCTTTTTCTTTGTCTCCATCCCAAATCCTTTCGTACCTTTTTCTTCAGCGTTATTAAATCCTTCCTATTTGTGAGAAAGACCGAAGGGCAATTAATTTTCTTAATTAATTTAAAAAACATATCACTTCCTCCTCTCACGGTGTGTGTGTGAAATATCTAACAATATATGATATATATGATATATATATATATAATAGTATAGTATATATTATATTATATAATATATTATTATTATTATGGTTATATTATAATATATATATATTAATATATATATATATATATATACTATTAAGGATTATATATATATATATATATATAATATATATATATATATATATAATATCATATATATATATTATATATAATATTATATATTATATATATTATTATTAAAGAGTAATTTTAAACGTAGTGGTATTGTATTAAGAAAAAGTTTATAGATAAAATATTTTTCGATCATTTTTCTTAGTAAATTGTAGTAAAAAGAGGAATTATTTCTTTAAAGTTGAGATGTTGAACTCTCTCTCTCTCTCTCTCTCTCTCTCTCTCTCTCTCTCTCTCTCTCTCTCTCTCTCTCTCTCTCTTCTCTTCTCTCTCTCTCTCTCTTCTCTCCTCTCTCTCTCTCTCCC
>JABUQX010016809.1:7500-27500 GCA_015478945.1 Trachelipus rathkii | reverse complement strand
GAAGCCGGAACCGGGAACCTGGGTATGAATTTTTATCAAAAAAATATTTTTTTAGGTGAAAAATTTAATGCCAAGAAAGACGTCACTGAGACAATTTTCAAAAAATAGTGCAGAACTTGTCTAGTCCGGATCCGGACCGGATCCGGATCGAGACGGATCCTGCGGTATAAATTTTTTTCAAGAAATAATTTTCTTAGATGAAAATTTTATTGTCAGAAGACTTGCTGAACAATTTTCAAATAGTGCAGAATCCTTAATTCGATCGGATTTTGGAAGTCGGAGCGGATTCAAGTTCGGAAGATGAGTCGGAAGCCAGAGTGAATGATTTTTTTCGAATAAATATTTTTTTAGTTGAAAATTTTATATATAGAAGACGTGCTGAACATTTTCAAATAGTTCAGAAACTTAGTCGGATCCGGAAGCCGGGCCGGAGCCGGAGTCCGCATCTGGATACTGAATTTTTTTTTTTAAAATATTTTTTAGGTGAAAAATTTAATGCAAAAAACGTCCTGAACAAATTTTCAAAATATGCAGAGAACCTTAGTAGGGTCCCGAACCGGATCCAGCTTCGGAGCTTAATCCTTGTATAGATTTTTTCAAGAGATAATTTTCTTAGATGAATAAATTATTCGCAGAAGACTTGCTGAACAATTTCAAATAGTGCAGAAACAAGGTGCTGGAATCGGATTCGGATTCGGAGTCGAAGTCGGAGTGAAGTCGGAGCCGGAATATGATTTTTTTTTTCGAAAAAATTTTTTTTTGTGAAAATTTATTGATAGAAAGAAGTGCTGAAACCAATTTCCAATAGTTCAGACCTTTGTCAAGATCCGAAGCCGAGGCCGAACTCGGAGCCGGAGTCGGAGCCGGAGCCGGAGCCGGATCCTGGGTATAAATTTTTTTCAAAAAATATTTTTTAGGTGAAAAATGTATTGCCAGAAGACGTGTTGAACAATTTTCAAATAGTCTAGAAACCTTAGTCGGATCCGGAGCCGGCTACCCGGAGCCGAACCCAGAGCCGAACCCGGAGCCGGTTCTGAACTTAGAAATTTTTTTAAGAAAATATTTTTTTAGGTGAAAAATTTATTGAAAGAAGATGTGCTGAACAATTTTCAAATAGTGCAGGAACCTTTGATGGACCCGGATCCGGAGCAGGATCCGGAGTCGGATCCGGAGCCGGATCTTGCTTATAAATATTTTTCAAGAAATATTTTTTAGTTGAAAAATGTATTGCCAGAAGACTTGCTGGCTAATTTTCAAATAGTTCAAAAACCTTAGTCGGATCCGGATTTCGGGTCGGAACCGGAGCCGGGGTTAGAGCCGGATCCTGTTTTTATATAATTTTTTATAATTTAAATAATTTTTTTTAGATGAAAAACTTATTGCCAGAAGAACGTGCTGAACAAGTTTCAAATAGTGCAGAAACCTGTTGGAACCTTTGATCCGGAGTCGGAAACGGAGCCGGATTCTGGGTATATATTTTGTTCCTATAAACATTTTTTTCGGTGAAAAGTTTATTTTTTTAGGCGAAAAATGTATTGCCAGAAGACGTGTTGAACAATTTTCAACTAGTGCAGAACACTTAGTCGGACCAGCGCCGGATCTGGAGCCGCAGCCGAAGTATGAAACGGAACCGGATTCTGGGCATAAATTTTTTCAAAAAAATACTTTGTTACGTGAAAAATTTTATTGCCCAGAAAGTACTGCACAATCTTCACACAGTGCAGAAACTATACGTCCCCCAGAGTTGGAGCCGGAGCCGGAAAAAATAAATTATTATTTTTCTTTCTGGGTTGTTAAAAGAAATATATCAAAGGTTTGAATTGATTCAATTGAAAAAGAATATAATATATATACAATATATATATATATATATAATATATATATATAATATATATATATATATATATATATTTATATATATATATATATATATATATATACTATAATATATATATATATAATAATATGGATTGGGTTATGAAAGATAGAGGTGGGGTGAGTAGCAAGGGATGTGTTAGAGTAATGAGAATGAAAGAAGAATGGAGGGTGGCCCTACTATTATATATGCGGTGAATTTTGTTTGTTGCGAATCTGAAATAGCTTTGAGGGTATCTAGTAGAGAGGATTTGCCAGGTTTAAAAGGAAGGGTTTTGAACGTAAACGTAGAATAGAGTAAGGTTATGATGGTTTTTTTGAGTGAGGATAGTTCTCCTGTGTAAAGTTATGTTAGATGGTGAGCAGCTGAACAAGTGTCTCTGAGTTCATAATATTTAGGATATATTTTGAATGAAAAAGGAACGGATGATGCAGAATGTAGTATGAAAGTTGTGAATGGAAGCAAGATGGCTGTGCAATTAAATCCTTAGTGGATGCAAAGGGAATAAGTCTTGAGTGTGGCTAGGGTCTTACATGAGTAGCTATTACCTTGTTAATGTATAGTAGTTGAGACTATGGTCTGGAATAGAGGTACAGATATAAAGAATAGATATAGAACTTCTGCTGGGGCTACACGGCATTTTTTGATGGGTTGCTCCTGGGTTACAGGAGCCACCGACCAAAAGTCAAGCCACGCAGACATGGGCGACAAGATGTCCTTGTTGCGATAAAATTTGCAATTAATAAGACCAATGAAAAATTTCACTCCGTGCCAGGACTCGACACCATCGACAACAGCGTCGCCGTTAGACAATGTAAAGGAGGCTCTGCCACTATTGCGATCCGTCTTTCCAGAAAAAGAAGCATCTCGGAAGTTTTCAACAATTTCTGTTTCGATATCACTGCTCTTGAAATTCGATTCTTGATTCAACTCGTAGAAAGGTGGTTGGAACCCTGCTGGTCCTAAATCGGCATTCTGCCAGTTTACTCCCGTGTTACAGGAGCAACCAACCAAAGTCAGGCTACGCCGATATGCACAACATACTTGTTGCGACAATTTGCATTAATAAGACGAGAAAATTTCACTCGCGCCAGGAATCGAACCATCGACAACAGCGTCCGCTGATAGACAATGTACTAGAGGCTAACCACTAGTCAGATTTCAAGCCAACCTCCCAGAAATATGAGAATCTCGTGCACACGTGGTTCAGCCCTTGCAAGTCTCAACTGCTTTTGCCACTTTATGGTTATTAAAGTCCACAGAAGGATGGTTGGATCCCCCCTCCTGGGGCTACACGGCATTCTCCAGGGGTGCTCATGGGTAACAGACCAACCGACCAAGGTCAGGAACGCCAACAGGCGTACAACATGCTTCTTACGAACAAATTTGCAATAAGGACGAAAAATCAATTTTTGCCTGCGCGCCAGGAACTCGACTATCGACAACAGCCGTCCGCGTTAGAACCATATACAAGGAGATCTACCACTAGTTCCGATCCGCCTCCCTAAAAAAAGGAACGCATCTTGGAAGTTTTCACAAATCTCCTGCTTCAATATCACTTCTTTGAAACTCGACACTTACTTAAATTCACAGAAGTGTGATTGGAATCTCTGCTGGGGCTACACGGCATCTGTCTGGGTGCTCCTGGGTTACAGAAGCAACCGACCAAAGTCAAAGACGCCGACATGCGCCCAAGAATGCTTGTGCACAAATTTGCAATAATACAGTACGAAAATTTTTTTCAGCTCGTGACAGGACTCGACCTATCGACAAATGCGTGCCGTCTAGACAATGTAGAGTGGTCTACCAACTAGTCTCCGATCCACTCCCAGAAAAACGAAGGCATTGCGAAAGTTTTTCCAAATCTCCTGCTTCGATATCACTGCTTTTGAAACTCGGATATTTATTTAAATCCACAGAAGGAGGTTGGAACCCCTGCTGGGGCTCCACGGCATTCTTCAGGGGTGTTCATGTGTTAACAGGAGCAACCTGACAAAGTCAAGGAACGCCCGACATGCGCACAATATGCTTGTTGCAGATAAATTTGCAATAATAAGACGAAAAAAATTCACTCGCCGCCAGGACTCGAACCGTCGACAACAGTTTTCGCGTTGATACAATGTACAGGAGGCTCTACCACTAGTTCGATGCGCCTTCCCAAAAAGAAGGCATCTCGGAGATTCAAATCTCCTAACTTCGATTCACTGCTTGAAACTCGCTACATATTTAAATCCACAGAAGGGTTGTTGGAACCCCCTCTGGAGCTACACGGCATTTTTCAGGGGTGCTCATGGGTTACAGGAGCAGCCGACCAAAAGTCAAGGATAGCCGACATGCGCACAACATGTTCGTTGCGAGAATTTCCAATAATAACTCGAAAAAGAATTTCACTCGGCGCCAGACAAACGAACCATCGACAGAGCGTCCCCGTTAGCACATGGTACGGAGCTTTACTACTAGTTCCCGATTCCTGCCTCTCCAAAAGAAGACCATCTCGGAACAGTTTTTCAAAGTCACTGTGCTTCGACTCACTGCTTGAAACTGTACTTATTTAAATCCATAGAAGGTTTGCTTAGAACCTATATTATATATAAATATATATTATATATATAGTATATAATATCTATATATATATATATATATATATATATATATATATAATATATAATATTATAATTAATATATATATTAATATATTATCGATAAAGTTTTTTTTTTTTTTTGCAGTCAAAATGAAAAATTTTCCAAAATGTTTATTTGTGTTTTTCTAGCATTTCAATTTTTTCCTTACATGAGATATAAAAAAAATTCATTAAAAAAAACGAACAAATTTATTTTCTTCAAATTTGGTACCAAGCTCACATATAAACGTGTAAACCAACTGACGTTTATATTAAATGTTTTGGTAGAACGTAAGGTGGTGTCAGCCATGGTTGACTATTCTCTGTTCAAAAATTTTGAAAGTACTTTTCAGAGATTGTAAATTTAAAAAAAAAAAAAAAATTTCAACTAAGGTTTCTAACGAAAATCTATTACCACACTAATTTGGAGTATTTTAGTGCAAAAAAAATTGAAATATCTTGAAAATTAAAGATTTTAAGGCAGCATGACTGGAAAATTCAAAAAAAAAAAAATGTCCTCTCTTCACCTAAAACTGTGCAAAAACGAACCAAGGTTTTCTTTGTTTATTTTTTCATAAAATAAGAATATGATAGTGTTCATAAAAAAAAAATTTACTTTTATCGGTTTGGAATAGTTGAGATTTTGCTATGAAGTCTCCCCTTAAATACATTAGTAAATACTGGATTTTCAAATGTAATTTAATTAATATTAACAAAAAGTGAAAAGAAATGATATATATTTTTTTGTGCTTCACACCTATAGTCTTATAAAAATGAGTAGCTTAGGCCGTGTTTAGGCTATTTATTTCAGTTTAAATTTGATGAATGTATACGTAAAGTTTGTAGAAACACCTTGACAATAATAAATTGATATTTGATATTTTTATATATTATATATTTTATGTTTGATCCGGGGTGGGGCCTTCGCCCCCCCCTCTATATCATCGCCCCCGTCCCCCGCAGAGCGGGGTGCCCCGCTCGCAAGCTCGCGGGTCCGGGGGGGAGTTTTTTTTAAATAAAAATACTCCTAATTATAATAATAATCGAAAATAAAATAAAAAAAAGAAAAAACAGAAAAAAAATTAAATAACTATTAAATAATAATAAAATATAATAATGAATATAATAATTGAATAATAATAAATAATAATAATAATAATAATATAATAATAATAATAAAAATCTTGTGGAATATTTAAAGCCTGTTTTACTTCTCATAAATAATAGAAATTGCAGCAATAAAGAAAAGGCTCGAAATTCGTTGTTTTTCTTATCGAAAAATTTCCCCGTATAAACGGAGTCAACATCTTATATAAATGTCATAATATAGTATATAATATATTATATATAATAATATATATATATATATATATATATATATATATTATATATATATATATATATATATATATATCATATATAAATATATATATATATATCGCGACATTCTGGAAGAGTAAATGGCTCAATTACAACAATGCGTTTCTAATGTTGGTGAGACCCGTCTTCAGGAACTCTCGAGGCTTCTGACATGTTAAGGAATACCAAGGCTATTTCAGAAGTTAACTTGAAAAGGTTTCCAACTCCGGATTTGCTTGGTCTTGCGTCCCGCGTGAGCCTGGCCGATCATTGAACGGCGTGCAGATTTCAAAGGCGCGAAGGTGTTTCTTAACGGCGATGAGACCAATCTTCCGCGGACTTGGAGCTTCTGAAGGATAGAAAATGCCACGTCAATGGTCCAGCCAAGTGGACTTTGGGAATTTCCATGTTTCCATTAAAATTTCCGTAGAATTTGGCACTCGTTCGTATACGGTTTCTAAGCTGACGAAACCGTTTCCAACCGTATCAGATCTCTAAACGATAGAAAATTCCAAGTCATGTCGGCAGTTGACTATAGTTTCCTCCCAAAATCATTAGATTTTGACAGTTGTTGTGTCAAAATACAAGTTTCTAATGTCGGTGAGACCGATTTTGAGGTCAGGATGAACTATTTCTGAGGTTTAATAAAGGTTAAATACAAGTCTTATAAGCCGCACTTTCTCCTCCAATTTAGATGAGTTCTAGTTGAGGTATCCCCTTCAAAATGACAACCCCTTCAGCTAATGGTCTCACCTTGGCTCAGCCAAGGTTTTCACTCAGCCACACCCTTTGCAAGTGGTTGATGAGCTGACCCCCTAAAGTGGGAAATTGCGATAGATAGATCAAAAGCACAAAAGCATAGATAGGTAAGGAGGAGAAGGATGAACCGGAACCGAGTTGACTCATGTGCCGGATCACTGAACCGGAGTCGAATCTGGAGCCAGCGTGGAAATCTGGCTACAAACACATATTGAGTCGAATGTAGTGTCCTTACATATGTTATCGAAGGTGTAGACCCCGAATTTGCGAATTTGAGGGGTTCAGAACTCTCAAGTGTGTCTGAGGGCCCTCAGGATGGGATCCCACCTGAAAAAAATAAAATGCATGTAATGCATGGCTGAGAACGATGTAAGAAGAAGGAGCCTTATGTGTTGGTGCAAATGTGCCCTAGCCGGAACCGGATTTGAACCGGTGCATGTGCAGGAACTGGTGGTGTGCTGAGTTAGTAAAGATACTCTTCATAACACAATGTTGGTGTGAATGTATATGTTTTATAAGGACGCAGACTCTAATCTTTGACCAGTTTACAAGGATCCCTTAGATATGTCTGAGTACCCTGAAAGGGAGTCAAAACGAAAACACAGAGATGGATAAGCAGAAATACTGTGAGTGTATAGCTGAGAGATAAATGATGATGATAATTTCATAGAATCAGAAAGGGTAAAGTTATCATATTGAGATGGGGACATAATCCTAAATGGGCTTTTTACCCTTAAAATGAAATTCTAACGTAAATAGGCTACAAATAACAATCATGCGATCACTGATGGATAACGTCAAATATGAACTTGCACAGCGAACTTACAATAAACGATTTGAAATATTAAAAATGATATATCTATGTTTTTCAACAGCTTATTATTATTATAATAATAATATAATAAAAATAATAATAATAATAATAAATAATAATAATAATAATAATAATAATAATAATAATAATAATAATAATAATAATAGATAATAATAATATAATAAATAATCAATATAATAAACAATAAATAATAAAATAATAATAAATAATGATAAATAAAGTCTTATAACCTATCAAGTGAAATTATGGACGATGAAAAATTGAAGATGTGATGAAGAGAATGATGCATAGTTGTGTGTTTGGTGCCTGATCAATAATTGTTCAGACCTTGTATTTCGTATGTGGTGACAAAGCATGTGTAATGAAGGGTAATGAGTACGAATATATGGGTTCTATCCATCTAATGAGATGTTAATGTCTCTAGTGGTGAGGTTGTGGATGAATTTGCCTATTTAAGCAGAATAATTTTATGGTGTATAAATACATATATTATATATATTATATATATATATATTATATATATACTATATATATATATAATATATATATATTATATATATATATATATATATGCAGCGACATTGATTACTAGCTGCTGACGTATATTCTATAACGTTAAATTACAGTGTATTTCCGTTTCTAAATAAAATAACTATCTATTTCTCACTTAAAATAATGAGTTCTCATTTTGAATGCTCCATGATTCTTTTCATCACTCATAATTCTATATCTTTTTATTATCTTTTCAGTATTAATCACTTTTCTAACTTTGGTCATTAACTAATACTTTGGGTTACATCAATATTCTTTTAACATATTTTTACCTGCGACAATTCTAATTTTTAAACCTCGTTTTTGTACTTAAACTAGCATAAACATAACATTAAAACAGGTTCTTTGTACAAATAAGCAGGATTTATGAATAATAATTTTCTTTCCACTAAATTTTTTATTCCTTTTTATTACAAAAAATATCAATTGATCAAAACATCCGCAACCTTAACCTTCCCTATCACCAGTTGATCTATCGTAGGCGCAAAATCGTTTTATCACATTTTCAAAGTCCGCTTCTAATAAACTTTTTATTTGTACATTGCATAGAAATAAGGTTTACAAATAAAAAGTGAATAAAATTTTTAAAAACATCTCATGTTTTACTAAAAAAATTTAAAAATATAAACTGATCAAATTGATCAATAGATCAACTCTAATCAACCGCATGCCCCACTCTCCTTCCATACATTCGTGATCCATTGATTAAGCTGATTAAAGTCATGATTAAGTAATTAAGTTCTAATTAAACTTAATTATTGTGGCAACATTACATAAAAAATAGCGCTTTTTTTGTATAATCACAACATTTTATTTAAAAATATTTCATTTATTTAATGTATATATACAAAAAAAAAATCAATATTTTTTTATATGGATATTAATCATTCAATTATAACTAAAATATTTCAAAGTTTTTAAATTCGATAAAGACTTACATAAAACAATGTTCTGAACGAAAAATTTATTATTATATTATTACATAATTGTATAACAAACATTTAACCAATGTTGCACTTTAACATATATTTTACGAAGAGAAAGAATTATATATATATATATATATATATATATATATATATATATATATATATATATATATATATAATATATATATATTTAGATATATATATACTATATATATTATATATATATATTATATATATAAGTACATAGAGGATAAAGGAGTCGAACCACTTATAATTCAAGGTAGATTGGGTTGGAGTCTGATTCCTAAACTTACCAGACTTGCGTATATAATGTTGTATCAAATCTTAGGAGGATGCATAAGATATCGAATAACACAGGCTTATTCGTATAACAATTGGTAGCAGTGGTAGTAGTAGTAGTAGTAGTAGTAGTAGTAGTAGTAGTAGTAGTAGTAGTAGTAGTAAGTAGTAGTAGTTTAGTAGTAGTAGCAGTAACTCCTGTTGATTTTAATCATTATGCTAAAAGTATACACAAGGATGACTCCCAGCAGTAGTCATGAAATGGTATAACACCCTCGCAAATATGGATCGATCTCTGGGAAAGGGGATTTTAGATTAAAAAAAAAATTTTTTGATCTTATCTTTATCACTTTTGATCTTATTTATTTTTTTTTTAAAACTTGTATTTTAATCTATATTTTGTTTTAATTTTAAATTATTTTAAAAATTATTCAAAACATTTTGTTTTTATAATAAAAAATATTTAATTTTATAGAAATAGGTACTTTATACGTATTCCTAAAACAATAGATAATACAGCAGTACCGCAAAAAAAACATCACACCGAGCACCACTCCCACCCTTGCTGCGCTTTAGCTTCTATGCACTTACTGTTTTAAAGTCAATAAATTAAATATTTTGTTTTACTTTATTAGTGTTTTTTACAAAAAAAAAATTTATTCTTTTGTTATAAAAGTAATCAATTGGTCAATTGATCAATAGATCAAACTCTAATCACTACCACGCCCATCCCACCCATGCATCCGTGATTCATTAAATTAAACAATCAGTCATGAGTAAGTGAGTTAAAGTGATTAATTAAACTTAATTATTTGTAAAACGTAACATAAAAATATGCTTCGTGAATAAACATTACAATAAAACTCCAAATACTTTTCTTTATCATAAATTTTAGATTCTTTATATTTTAATATTACCTATAAGTGATTAAAGTCATAGTTAAGTATAAAAGCAGAAGAAAAAAAAAAACAAAAAAAAAAAAAAAAAAAAAAAAAAAAAAAAAAAAAAAAAAAAAAAAAAAAAAAAAAAAAAAAAAAAAAAAAAAAAAAAAAAAAAAAAAAAAAAAAAAAAATAAAACCACAATTAATTACATAAAAATAAGTCTTTTGTAGAGATCACAATATAACTTTTTTATTTTAAGTTTATAACTAAAATAACATCTAACATACCCTTACGTATCGAATAAAATGCTAATATTAGGCAAAAATTCACTGAAATAACCGGTAAGTTAGTTAACATCACCTTACAAAATTTTAACCTAATCCCACCTTTTTCACAGTATCTCTAACATTACAGTGTTATTTTACATCATCATAGAATATTAACAAAACTTAATAAAATTTATATACTACAACACCCATCATACGGGTCAGCGAATAATGCTAACATAACAAAGTTTTAACATCTGAAAGTAATATAATGTCACCAAACTAAGAACATATTATACAGCAAACCTTACCTTCTCTACGACCGAATAAACGGTCAATATTTAAACAAGGTTAACAGCTTAACAATGTAAGTAGCTTACATTACCTTTAATAATTAAGCTTTTCCCCTTCAATCAATCAATAACAAATCAATGTTAATTAGCATTTACATAATATATATTTAGCAAAAGTGGCAAAAATTTCATCGTTAATCTAACCTAGATATCAAATTTGATCAATGAATAAGTTGCCCTAAACAACAAAGTCTTTAAGCACCCAGTAAAGCTAACATAATATTACCAAAACTAACAACAAACTTAACATACCTTGCGTATGAATAAACTGGTACCATTACCAAAATACCCTGCATGTCTATGGAAAAATAAGCTAGCATCACCAAGCAAAACTCAACATAGCCTTACTTTTCAATAATTTCAAGATCATATCAATGTTATTTTAGCATTAATATTTAACATTATCATCGTAATATTTAACAGAGCCTAACAGAAATTTATCACAACCTAACCTATTTATCATACTAATTCCCGTACTTATGCTAACTTAGTACATAACTCTGATCATGTCCTTCAAAGATATCTTGTACACTCTACAAACTATCCCACTTACAGTACTATAGTTAACCGAACCTAACAACCCAACTGTGTTACCATAAGGTTTTTTCCTTCACTCATCCTACTAAGGATACTAAATTTAAATTTCACCCGTTCATTATTTAATAAAATTTTATAAGCAATCCATCTCATCCCCACGAGAAGTTCCATTTTGTGGTTACTACCCACGAAAGGGTGTGAAGTCCCATTTTGGGGCCCCCCCCCCCCGAAAGGTGTGTAAGCGGACATTACTCCTTCGAAGGAGGGGTAAGGCCTCAACCTTTTATATATATATATATATATATATATAATATATATATTATATATATATATATATATATTATATATATATATATATATAATATAAAATATAATATATAATATATATATATAATTAGTGATGGACCCGAATAACCGCAATCGCAAATGCGAAGCAACTTGACATATTTTGGACAACGCAACCGCATACGAAGCAACTGACATATTTTGACAACCGCAACTGCAACCGGCAAAGCCGCGGTTGTCACTGGGTTACACAACCGCACACTGCAACCGCAACCGCGGTTGTCCTGGGTCTTCGAACCGTAACTGCGTTGTTCAGGAATTGATCTTTTTTTAAAAAGTTAACTTTTAAGACAGCAGAAATATAAGCAACATTCAATATCCAAGCCAAAAACTCTGTTTTGAAACCCTGAACTTATTAGGCCATCAATAGTGATATTGATTCAGGAAATAAGGCTAATGAAATGTTTGATTGAAATAGCAACACATCAAGAGAAAAAAGGATCGAATCTGAAGACGATCCTCTTAATGGGTGGAGAGAAGAAACGAACACAAACTTCAAAGAGTGGAAGAGATAGCTTAATGATATTTATGATAAATTAATATAAACTGGGATTTAATTTATAACGAGATAATTTATAATGAGATTAAAGAGAGAAAATGTTGAAAAAATTGTTTATTCCTTAAATCTAACTTGCCGCTTTTAAAATTCAATTACAAAAACGAAGGAATAACTAAGAGCACCTTTGTCGGATACTTTCCAATTTCCAAGGGCTGAGGATGGGAAAGTAGATGGTGGGGTGCAAATTGTTGCATGATTCCGCGTTCCGCACACTGGTAACTCCTTTGTAAACAGAAGCTAAATTCCACAATAAACGACAAGAAATTTAAAGTTTTCAGGTAATAATAATAATAATAATAATAATAAAATAATAATAATAATAATTAATAATAATAATAATGAATAATGTAGTAGTAGTAGTGTATAGTAGTAGTGAGTAGTAGTAGGGGGGGAGAGGGGGAGGAGGAGAGAGGAGGGGAGGAGAGGATGGGTAAACAAAGGCAATTATTATGTTTTTTTATTGCATAACCGCAACCGCGGTTGTTGAAAATTTAAAGTAAAGTAGAGTACATAACTGATCGAAGCGGAACAAGTCCAGTGGAAAAAAAAAAAAAAAAAAAAAAAAACCAATAATAAAAAATATAAAGGTAGAGCATAAAATGTTTTGGTAAATATATAAAAAAAAAAGAGTGAACACAGAAAATTAATGCATATAGAGAGAAAGGAAATACCGTAAACAAATGTAGATAGAGCTCGCACTAAATGGCGTGCAACCAATACGGAGCGATGCACGTATCCACCTCGTGGAAGCGATTCGTCTGAGAGGAAGGACCACTCACAATGTTTGCCGCTTATATTCCTACCGCATCCTCGCTATCACCTCCGTCCAGCACTCTTCCCATAAGATGATCGCTGAGAGGCTTTATTGTCAAGCAGCAGACTAAAATCGAGTTGGATGGGGGAGGCGATCTTGTCGAATGGCATTACCGGAAGGTGTTACCTCAGTAAAACAAGTCTCCGGTAAAGAAGAGCGGGCATTTTGGCTTCTTCGTGCTTTCCAGATGATTCTGTTGTCATTAACCCCATTTGAGAAGGTTACAAAAACTTATGCTAAGTATTACTCTTCGTTTTCGTCTACCGAAAGTGGTCAACTAATAGCATATATAAGTACGAAGAATATATTAAATATATTATAAATATTATTATTAATATATATATGATAATAAATTAAATAATAATATAATAATTTATAATATATATTATATAATATATATCCAATATATATATATATATATAATATAGATATAGATATTAATAATAATTATATTAATAAAATAAATAAATTAATTAGTAAATTAAGTTAATAATATATATTATATATATATTATCAAAATATAATAATCAATATATAATAATATATATATAAAATAATAAATATTATTTATTAGGAATTTGTGAGTTATTAGCATAATAACTACATATTCCTATTCATCTATTTTGAGAGATTTCATTCTCATCTCATTATCTTTTCTCAAAATACTCAAGTACTTCAGCTTCGGTTACTAGCGACAAGTGGCGCAAAAGGATATGTAACTTTGTTTAGAAGATAGAATCCTTGGAGCAAAAATTGATTCTTATGTTTTCCGGTTGGAAAACATTGCTTTAGAAAAGTAAAAGTAGAAAAGTAAAAAATATCACAAAGAAATAAGATAATCAGAAAAAATCATATCCCCGCAAAACGTACCAAGGATGCTACAGCGGAAAGGTATTACGATTATTTTTGAAGCGCTTGAGATTGAGCCTCTAGTGATCTTATAAGGATGCGACAGAGACGAAACAGAAAAAAAAGAGACGATATAAACAAACTAAATAAATTATTGGCTTTTTTCGCTTTTGAAAAGGAGAGCGGTGAGATTATAGTATATATTAAATAACTTATTATATTGATTTTTATTTGCTAAATAGGTCAAATTTATTACACCAAACCACGAGGTAATGTAGCGTAGGGGCGTAACGAGCGCGATGATGTTGAGAAAAAGACCACCAGTGCTGGAGGAGCTATTTCTCAGCGAACCCAGGGGTGAGGGACGGGGAATTGTGAACCAACTCGGGGCAGACACCACAACCAGAAACCAAATAGATCATATCCGATCGATTTGTGGGTTCCGGAGATGCCTGCCACCAGGGAACGTCTGTGACGGTTCACGTGTGCAAATTAAGCCACTATCCCACACAGTAGCTTCCCGCCGGCCAATGGCCAGAAGAAGGCGCATCCCTTTCCGGACGTCCCTGCCATCGAAGTCGGCCCAAGGGGCTTTTACTTGAGGAAGATCGTCTTGACTCGACCCTTCTCCAAAGGAAAATGCGTCGTCAACCTTTCGAAACACCATTTAATTTGATGCTTTCATAATGTCAAAAACCGAATGTTGAAATGTTTGCTTCGCAACAATTACGGTGTGCCAACTGGCCTTCTAGTTTGGCTACTGGTGGGTAATGTTAACTGAAAGGGGCGAAACCCTACCAAGAGAGTATATAACTCGAGACTAGCCATTCGGATTACCATTCGTTGCAAGAAATAGTTTTTTAAGATTCTTCTAGGATCAAGAGTTCGGGGGCCAGATTAGGGAATGATGCGGGTCCATACTGACAGGGCGAATCCTATTTGAATTTCATATCTAAACCTTCCTAATTACAGTAATAATTATTATTTATTATTTTTATTATTATTATTATTATTTTATTTATTATTATTATTGATTATTATTATATTATTATTTATTATTCATTATTATCATTATTATTATTATTGATTTATTATATATTCATTATTATTATTATTATTATTTTTTATTTTATATATTTATTATTTATTATTATTATTATTTAAAAAAACTACCTTTTAACGTGCTTTACAACTACTATTATCTATATTATTTATTATTATATTATTATTATTATTATTATTTATGTATTATTTATTATTATTATTATTATTATTATATAATTAATTATTATTTGTAGGCAAGATTCACTTAATAAAAGGCGAAGGAAGAAAGAATTTGTGTATGGTAAAGATCTTACCAAAGTACATTATTGTATTTAAAGTACTGTATTAAAACTCCATAAAGTATCACTCAAGTATTTTTTCTTCTTCTACTATATCTCTTTTTAAGTAAACTTGTCACGTGACCTCCAGAATAAGAAGAAAATGGAGTCCGAATACATTATGACCTCACTCAACCTCCTTTTGAATCCTCAGAGTTTCCTGATTGATTAAGCTGACCTCATCTCTCTTAAGAAATCCTCTCTTCTCTCTCTCTTCTTACCTCTCTCTGTTCTCTATCTCCCCCCTATTAAATATCACTGCACAATACTTTTCTCTCTCTCCTCTCTCTCTACTCTCCTCTCTGAACAGTTCCTCATTATCTTTTGAATTATTCCGCTTGTGGTTTTTCATCTTTTCCTTTTACGTCGTTAACCAATTTTTATCCCTAATATATCTCTCTCAGGTCTTCTCTCTCTCTCTCTTACTCTACTCTCTCTATCGGCTTTTCCTTCTCTCTTTCAATACTCTTTCATATACACTTCATACTACTCTCTCTTCGTCTCGTTCTCATCACTACTCGTTCTTATACTTCTGCTTTCACTCTTTTGCTCTTCTGTTCTCTCTCTGTTACTTTTCTGTTTCCCTTCTTACTTTATTTTCTCCACATACTCTTCTCTCTTCTCTTCCTCTTTCAGGGCTTCACCTCCTCATGCTATACATATTCTTCTCTTCTCTCTCTCCCTCTCTCTCCTCTACTCTCTCTCCCTCCTAGCTGTCTTCCATCCATCTAATTATAACAATAAAAACTACAACCCACATAAATGAGAATATATTAATGTTATTAGATATATATTTATATATTACTAATTTTATATAATTATTAGCTATTTTGTATTAATATATTTATTTTTAATATATATTAAATTATATATTATGAATTTATTATTATATTTTATATATTATCTTAGTTATTTATATATTATTATACATATTTATTTCACTACACTTAAAAAATTGTACCAGTATATGTATTCTATATACAACTAAATTGTATTAATTACCATTATTATATATATATATCGCCCCCCTCAATTGCAACTGATTTTACAGAGAATTTGAAATTTATTCTAATTTTCGTGCGCGCCTCAATCTTGTATATCTAGGTATCACGAAGATAATTTGTGAAAATTACTGATGTATGATTTTTAGTGTTCGAACTATTTTGTAAAAATTTATGCGTATTAGCAAAAATTATACTGTCACCATAAAGTTTCGAACGAATATTTGTACTATACATACGCATCATATCTCGATTGACGATTTAACTCTAAGTGCAGAGTACAAAATCAGAAGACAATACAAACGTATGGCTTAAGTTGAGTTGGCTATTCTTATCTTGAAAGAGGGCTCAATAGACTGCCTCCCCTGAACTCCTTCCCTTACCAAACTTCAATAGATATAGAACATGAAACGCAGGCTTTCAACCGCATAGGGGATGAGGGATCAAAATTTAAAAAATCCATAATATCTAGGTAAAAAAGAGGAGTTGACCGTACCATACTTTATACATAAAGGCAATATTTCGAAAGTTTCGCCTCTCTGCTATTAGATAATTCATTCGATATGATACCCTCTCGCATTAAAAGATGAAAAAAGAAAATTTGAGCAGCTCCGAGCGAGACCAATGTGTGAGCTCACCAATCAAGGATTGAAAATATGGAGCTCCCCCGTTTTTGTACAATTATACTTCTTTTTCGGAAGTGCTCATATTACGCTTAAGAAAGAACAAAAATTATCTCGATAGACGGGCCACGAGGGCTTGGCCAAAAGTTGAATTCAAAAAGTAATTTTACCGCTTTGATGTTGAGAATAGAATACGCATCGGTTTATAAATTATTGGGAGTCTTGTTCCTGAATAAGATATGTATCTCCCATGCCTTATACTAAATATAGGGCCAAATTCGCTCTAAAGAAAGCACCAAGTTAGCAAGTTTTGCCCATATATATATGGTGATAATTGTTTTAAAACTACAACTCATATCTCAAAAACTACAACTAGAACAGGGGAAAAGGAAATACATTGTTGGAATCCTGGTAATTTAGTGCTGGAAATGTAAAAAAGAAAAAAAAAAAAAATCAAAAAAAATCTATACTCAAAAACTACAATAGCTACAGCGAAAAGAAATTCATTTTTGGAATCCTGGGTAAAATTTTAGTAGGGAAAATGTAAAAAAAAAATAAAATAAAAAAAAAAAATTCTTGGTAACAATTATATAGTAATATGATTAAGAGCCTATTTAGAGGACCTTTTATTCGTGTTACTCTTTAAGATAAATAGACTCTTCTATTAAACTTTTGCTTTTTTTTTTAACTAAAGAATTACCCAAGGTTATACCGCACCGATGCACGGAAGTCGGCGTCTTCTCGGGCCTTTCCGGGGAACACGAGGGTAGCACTAATTCCCCCCCTCCGGCGGAGGGTCTCCGGAACCACCGCTCTTTGGTATTTGGTTGTCGCGGGGTTCCTCCGCCCCTCCCCTACGGGGTTATGGAAAACGTCCCCCCCTGTGCTTCCCCGTCGGCTCGAGCCCCTACATTGCCGTGTAATACCTTTACAAATAATAGTATAATATTATAGTATATCTGTTATTACTTTTTATATGCCAAATTTATTTATTTTTTTTTTTTTTTTTTTTTACAATTTTCCTATTAAAATTTTAGAAGGATTCCAAAAATGTATTCCTTTCCTGTAGCTATTGTAGTTTTGGAGATTATTGATTTTTTTTTTTTTTTTATTATTTTTGTTTTAATTATTTTTTTTTTACAGTTTCGAAATAAAAACTTTTTGCCAGAATTCCAACCAAGTATTCTATTTTCCCTGTAGAGCTGATGAAAGTTTTTGAGATATGGATCGATGATTGTTGTAGTTCTAAACACAATAATCACCATATATATATATATATATATATATATATATATATATTATATATAATATATATATGATATAGTATATATATATAATATATTATATATTATAATATATTATATATATATTATTATATATTATATATATAATATATATATATATATATTATTATTAATATATATATATATATATTATTCTTCTGATGCTCCACTCTTCGTAAGAAACAAATAATACTATGTTGGACCCCTTCTCAAGTAGGGGTAACTGGCAACGAAATCTCTGACAGAGAAGCCAAAATGCCCGCCTCTTCTTTACGGAGCTGTTCTAGGTACCTTCCGGATGCCATTCGACAAGGTCGCCTCCCATCAACTGATTATTATGTCTGCTCTCTGACAAAGCTTCCGATCTTATTGGCAAGAGTGCTGGACGAGTGATCAGCGAGGAGCGAAACTTAGAAATATAAAGTCGCACATTGGTGAGTGGTCTTCCTCTCACCGACGAAATCGCTTCCACGAGGTGATACTTGCACGCCTCCGTAATTGGCCACACCAATATTACTCAGCCACTACATGTCACCGGATCCTCCTCCCATATGCAAATTTTGTCGTCACCATACCCCGCAATCTGCTCACCATATCTTTATTGATTGTCCCCAACTGGACCCATTCGCCGTCGTCATTTTCCTACTTTATGATCCATAACACCTTTTAAAATGTTATCTCATATCTTATCTGAATCCTCCCACTTTAACAGTAACTCTATTTTCTCTTATCTTGAAGAACTGAATATTCTTTATAACATATGATTTTGCTATGTAATATTAGGAATATTTATAATGTAAGGACATCTTTTTCATTTATTTTTGACTGAATATTCATTTCGTCATCCAAATTTTCTTTGACATTTAAAATAAGTATGAGCCAGAAGCAACCCATGGAGTTGATCATTCAACTTATGAAGCTCCAGAAACTCATGCAACTTATATTTCATCTCCCGGAATTGTGCTAAATCTATTCTCCGTAACACAAAACTCTTTTCTCCGTAGAAAATTCAACAACACTAAAACAAAAATAAACTTTGTTTTTTTTTGTGACATCAGTAAAAAAATAGTGGCGATTACGGATCCTAAATTTAGGCAAACACAGTAAGCGAAAAGGAGCGCAATGCCCTAATTAGCCCGATTAAAGTGCCAGAAATTGCGTTTGGGGCATGATGGAGCTACTGGAGAGAAAATATTACAACTGAGAGATACAAAATTGTGGCCAGAGTTATCGATATGTGGGAAAATTGAATATTTATAACAAGAAGTAGCGGTGAAACATAACTCAAGCGTGTTTTAGAATTGGTTAGGGCAATCTGGGATATGTGTAGGTTCGCTAATCAACTGACCCAGATCATTAAGAATGCTGAATAATTTAGCCTCCTTCCTACCTGTATCAGAAAGAGAGCATGCCAACCACTCAGTGTGATGTTCGTTGAAATCCCCAAGTAAAGGAGCTCAGCATTTGGACAAGAAGATATAACAGTCTAATGAGAGGTTGGAAGATATTGAAAAAAATGGAAAATCCATCCTATTAGGGGAGCAATAATGATAGATGTAGGAAGACAGATTTTAAACCAAAGAACATTAAAATTAAGAGATTTAAGGTTTAAGAAACGTGATACAGGAATGTTGATGTTTAAATATGGACAGACCACACCATTCAGACGGAAATTGCGAAAAACGTTATAGTTAGAGATATTTAGGTTACTAGAGAAGGAATCCTTGGATAACTGGGTCTCTGAAAGAAGTAGAGTGATAAGATAAGAGGTAGAAAGGTGATGTTCAATAGATTCTAAATTAGCAGATTATCCATGAACGTTTGCAAAGTAAATAGAAAATCCTCGTCTGCGTCCCCCCCCCCCCGATTACGACC